>WSYQ01000002.1:0-211230 GCA_011426435.1 Lysiphlebus fabarum
CCACCACCAGAAAATCGTCCACATGAATATCCACGTCCAATGTTATTAAGTTATACAATAACACAAGAGCCATTTATACCACAAGAATCACTTGATGAAATTAAAAAATGTATTGATTATTATCGTAGTGAGGGTGGTATTGATTTTAAAAAAAATTTTAATAGTACAACAACATATTTAGAACGTTTAAAAAATTCATTAGCATCAAAATTACCAGGTAGACAACGTGTTAATGGTACTGGTTATTGGGATGTTATACGTGAAATGATATTACCTGGTTCAAAAGATGAAACATCAACATCATCATATACACAAATGAATTTATCTGAATCACTTGCACAAACACCAGGTATATCATCAAATAATGTATTTTTAGCACCAATAAATTTTAAACCAGATACAACAATAACAAGTTCAATAACAAAACAACAACAATATAATAATCAACAATCATTACGTGATAAAAAAGAACATGATGAACAATTAATATTAAAAGATACAAGAAATAATATTAAACATGAACGTAATGATATTAATAATTTACCACCAACATTTAGAAGTGGTGAATTAACAGTATCATTAAAAAATAATAATATTAAAAATGATTATGAACAAAATAAAATTGATTTAAGTAAAATGAATGCACCATTATCAGCTGAAGCACTTGATAAACTTGGTGCAACATTATCACAATTTCCAATTGATTTACCACAACATTTATCACAATTTTCAGATATTAATAAATTATCACATTTTTCACCATCAGATATTGTTAAATTTCCTGGTTTTTCATTTGAAGAATTATCAAAAGCATCAACAAATGTTTATGCTAGAAATATTGCAAATCTTCTTGGTCCACTTTCTAAAAATATACCACCACCACCACCACCACCATCATCATCAACAACAATACAAGATATTATGTCTGATAGAAAAAATGATTATATACCAAGTGATTTAACAAAATCATCATACACATCATTATCATCGTCATCATCAATTATTGATGATAATAATTTAATAAAAGAAAGATTAAAAAAAATTGATCATTCTGTTGAACAAATAAGTAAACCAAATAGACCAATTGATTTTACAACTGCTGAAGAATTATCAATATCAAGTGTACGTCCTGATTTTGGTGCAATGTTAGATATATCAAATCGTTCTTGTAATAAACAACAACAAAAAATTAATGAACAAAGTGAATCATTAAATTTGACTAAAGATCGTCAATAAATAAAAATCCAAAATCAAAAAGTATTTATATTTAATTTGATAAATAAAGTGACAAAATAAATTTAATAAAAAAAAAATAATAATAATCAAGGTTTTAATGGGACCTTGAAGAATCTACCAACGATCAACGACCCTTGTCCAACAAGGATATTAAAATAGTTGTTGAATATATACATAAATATATATAGATATATTTATAAAACAGGAAAAAATAATATTAATATTATTTTTTATTTTAATTTCCACCTACACAAAGAATTTAAGAATTTTTTTTCTCAAGAAGAAGATACCATTTGATATTTTTCATCTGACGTCAAGACACATACCAAGCTGGATGACATTAAGATTAATAATTTTTACTTTAACAAGTTGATATAGGATATTTATTGAAAACAATGAGATGTTGTTTCTTTCTTTTGCTCATTTTGTATAACAATATTAATTTTATTGGTGATTATTTATCATTTTTATTATTGTTAATACATTTACTTTGATTTAACAACACGGGGGCAAATAAATTTTGTGAAAGTAACGTGGTATTATATGAGACTAGCTAACCGGTGGGGAAGAGAGTAAAGTTTGTCTCAACAGCCTCGAAGAGTCCGATCGGACAGTCGCGCGGTAACGCTCACCTTCTTCTTCTCGGCTTTCACCTTAGCATTATTATTTTTAAATTAAATTTTTTTTTTTTATAATTATTAAATTATCTGTTTTATAAATTATTTAAAAAACAAAAAAAAAAAAATATCTATATTATTTTATACAAAAAAGATATTAATAATTAATAAAATTGAAAGAAAAAAAAATTGATTTTTTCTTGAAAATTAACATGAATAATCAATTTTTTTTTTAAATTTTTTATATGGTAATTAATTAATAGATAATTTAAAAAAATTTATAAAATTAAATTTATATTGTGTTGAATTATCAAAAAATATTAAAATCGAAATAATTATTTGATAAATTTCTATATCGAAATTTGTGTGAAAAATTTTAATGTTTTTTTTTCTTTTTTTTCTATGACAGTATTCTGCGTGACAATTATTAATTAATATTAATAAATATATCAAAAATTAAGAGAAAAAAAAAAGACTAATATTTGTGCTGCAACGATGAACGAGTAAAAGAAAAAAAAAAATTACAAATACCAGTGGATGATACGTAAGATAGAAAAAAAAAGAAAAAAAAAAAGAAAGGCGAATACAAATATTATTAAAAAATAAATAGAAAATTCAGGTAAGATTAATTTACATATTAACTAAATTAAAAATAATCATTTTATTGATATTTTTATGATTATATTAACCAAGAATTTCGATTTCTATCATATAAAATATTTTTTATTTAAAAGTTTTTTTTTTAGTTCAGTGTGTTGTTTACCGTTAGGTTGATATCATCTTTTAATATGTCAATCGTTTCTTAATCCATGTGTCCACGTATATGTTGATGAAAAAATAATAAAAATACTTGAATATTATTTTTAAATTTTCCCGTTAATTATATTTAAATAGTAAAAAAAAAAAAAACAAAACGAAACATAATTTTAATAATTTTATAAAAAAAATCTGATTAAAATTGCTAAATCGTGATAAATAAAATAACAATAATAATAAAATTGATGCAACTCTCTTTGTAACAATTGTTGTTAAAATAAAAAAATAAAAAAAAAAAAAACATTGAGATTGAGCAATAGCATTAGAGTGATCATCTGTCCATTTAAACAATCAGCTGACATCATCGAATAGAAAATTAAAAAATCTAATTAAATACATTGTACCGCAATAGAAAAAAAAAAAAAAAGGAACTCACGACATAATTGAGATATACAATAAGAAAAGAGAATAAAAATTTAAGAAAAAAAAAAATAAAATAAACTAGATTAAAATATTTAACTTTTATTTTCGACAACGTCATATTAAAATTATTGTAATTAATATTAATGTCACAGTGTATTAATTAGGGTTTCATTATATAAGTATATATATTTTTTTTAACTTTTTAATTTTTCAATTCGTGTTAAATATGTATAAAATAATATATAGAACATAAAACGATTTCCCCAACATTTTTATTGAGTTTAAAATGTCTTGGTATTAATCCTGGTTTTCCCTTCTTATATTAACTACCTTTCACTCATCACCGAAAGACCTCGAAATATGTATTTTATTTTATAATTTTTAAAATATTAATTTGTATTAATTACATCCTAATATTTTAATTTTTATTAAAAAAAGATTAAAATTTTATATGTTAAAAAAAAATTTTGATAAATAATTTCGAGAGAAGAAATTGAGGGCGATATGTTGTTTTTCGAGGTCACAGACACATTGATGAAGAGAAAATGAAAATAATATATATTTTTTTTTAAATAATCCAAGTATGCGGTTGAATTTTGAAATAGTTTTAAATCACGCAAAAATAATTGTATTGCAAAATTATGTTATTAAAAAAAAAAATATATATAGGTATATTTGTCATTTATTTTAGAGGTAGCTGAGAAAAATGAAATTTTATTTGAAGAAAAAATTAAGAAAATTATTTATAAATATTACAAACGGATATTGTATTTTTTCTTTTTTTTTTTAAATATATTATTTATCAGGATGTATTGATTGATGATTAAGAAGGAAGTCACGTAGTTTAGAAAAATAATAATAAATTATTTCCAATTCAGTGATTATTTCGTTATACATGAATGATTGATTATTTTTTTAAAATATTTTTTAAATGATAAAATTTTATATTATATTATATATACAATGTAGAAAGTAAATTTTCAAGGTGCATTTTTAATAATGCCAATCACCAGAAGATAAATATCTTGATCACTAAATTTACTCATTATTTAATATCATTAAAATAGTAACAAAAAAAAATAAAAATAAAAATATATCCATATAGCTACAATTATGAGTATGCATTATATAAAAGAAATTAAAAAAGTATTTATATTTAAATTAGAAACCTAGATAATAATATTATTTATATCGATTTAATATATTTTATAATTGCGAAAGTCTTGTTGTTATATGATTATGATTATTATAGTTTTATAAATTAACACCAATAATAAATAAATAAATAAATAAATAAATAATATGAGTCAGATCAACTATTGAACAATCACTTGATGATTATGACGAAACTTTTATTGTGAGACAATATTTTTTCTCATATAAAAATTTAATAAATTGATTTATTTATTATTAAAATTATTAATTAAATTGAAAAATAATTAGTTTATCAGAATAACTTTTCTTTGGTATAAAAACTTGTCAATAATTTATTAAATTGATTAATCATTGTAGATAATTTATTTTTAAACTCAAAATATCAATGAAAGTTTAATATATTTTAAATTTAAAATATCAACTTGCCTCATACTGTCCTCGAAATGAAATTATATTATTTCTCTTTCATCATAAAAATATTTTTCATGGCCTTGCTTCAATATATACATATAAAAGAAAATGATAATTAAATTCAAATAAATAACTCAATATTTATCAGAATCTAATTGCAATCAATCTAATAAAAAAAAAATTAATAAAATATGTTGAGGAAGGTCACAATGAGTAAAAATACAATTATTACAAAATTAAACGAATGAAATTGAAAAATTTATAATAACATATAAGTATATATAAAAAAAAAAATGAAAATTACATTTAAAATTAAAAATGAAAAAATTCTTCTCACGTTAATCATTATATTCCATATTTGTCAATAGATAGTTCCGGGTGTCTCATAAATTTTTCATTATAAATTTTGTAATCACAATGAAATGTTACAATTTTAAAACATACATTATATTTATTATTTTCAAGTTATATAGACACGTCATTTGTCCATTTATTATTATATTTTTTATACCACCAGTAAGTAAGTATTCAGTATTATTTTGCTCGAATTACATTATATATATATTATTTTAGTGGACACGCCTGTTTTCTCAGCTTTGGACAACCAAGAGATAGTTTACCTTCCAATATTCATTTTCTACTTGGTATTTTTTTTTTTTTATATAAAAAAATATATATATATATAACCAGTGTATGTTATACAAAAAATACCCACGCGTTTATTTCAAACAATCAGGAAGTTGAGAAATAAACTGGTTGAATTGTTCGATATATATTCACAAGGACAATGACCAATCATTGCAGAAAAAAAAACGAAATTTAAACTATATTTAAACTATAAATTTAAAGAAAAAAAATAATATATACATAATCAAGATAGGTATAAATTTTACAATATACTTATAATTTTAAAAAATTATAAAAAAATCTTGTGGCTTTTCTTGTAACAGTATACTTATTTATATATATGAGATCATTGACATTTATTTTTCTATTTTCCATACGATTTAAATAAAAGAAAAAAATATATTTTAAGAAATGTCATTTGATAAAGAAAATATAAAATTTTTTAAAAAAACTAAATATTTTGCTTGGAGAGTTGGAGACAGGATAACGTTGGCATCATCATCATCATCATCATCATCATCAGGCGCCTCTCTTTGTGTATTTCGGTCATTGAATCCTAACCGGACAAGGCTCAATAAAAATAAAAATAAAAATTCTCAAGATAGTTGTTTAAAATACATATATATTTATTCAATATAAAAATAATAATAATTTTTAAAAGTTAAAATAAGAAAAAATATTGTTAAGGGTCTTGATTTTCATGTTGAGAATTAAAAAAAAATTAAGGGGGGTCAAATGGGTGAAAAACAAATATACATACAACATATGCAAAATAAATAAAAATAAAAAAAATATAATACCGTGACGAAGCTCGAGGGCAGTTACCGACACTCTGCAACTCGCAGTGGACGTCCTTGCTACGTTATCTTGTCTCTCTTGTGTTATACAGTGCCTTTCACTTTCAAGAATCAACAAGGAACCAGTTGGAAATCTTATTCTACCAACCACCCACCCACCCACCTACCCTTCTCTTGTCTTGTCTTGTCTTGTTTTGTCTATTTTTATTTTTATTTTTTTTAAATATATTTTTTGTCTAGTTTACTGAGAATATAAATTTATTATTTCTCTGTATCGAAATTATTTCTATAGAAATTTTTAATATTTAATATTTTTTCAAGTTAATTGGTTCAGATGAAAAATTTAATTTTATATTATGACTATGATGATGATAGATTTTTAGAATTTAAAAATGATTATAGTTTAATATTTTAGATGATTAAATTAATTTTGAAATATTTGTTTTTTTCTTCATCGAAAAATTTAAAAAATAAAATTTAAATATTAATAATAAAATTAAATTTTAAATCATAATTTAAAAGAAATTTCTATAAAGAAATTTTGGAAAAAAAAATTAAAAAATATAAATTACGATTTACGAAATTAAATTGATTTATTTGCTATAACAATAAATTATGTTATTTATATATTTCTACAACAATAAAAGTTTCTAAATTAATAATCGAAAAATAATAAATTTAAATATATTTAAAAATTTTATTTATTAAAATATAAATTCCAATTTAAAATTAGGATGCTTCAAGCATATGGAGTATCAACTTTCACCATACAATCAATCAAAGAAAAAAAAAAATTATATGTTGTTGCTGATGATATAACTAGAATAAATAAAAAAAAAATAAAAAAAAATACACACAGAGTATTTGTAAACGCGTGCACACTTGCATAAATATATATATGAAAAAAAAAAAATTAATTAGTTAATTAGAAAATTGTTATTGGATAATATTTAAGTAGTAAATTATTGGTTAACATTTATGATAATTTTATTTAATCGTATATATAGCATCTTGTTATGATGATGATGATGATGATGATGTAATAAATTTTTGATTTAATTATTTTTATTAAAGGATGGCTAAGATGCAAGTGCAACAACAAAATGGAGCTGTACCAGTTGGTGGTGGAGTTGGTGGAGGTGGTGGTGGTGGTGGTGGTGGTGATGATGATGATGATTTTACAGACGATGAAACAACACCACTTGCTGATGAATATGGTGGAAGGTAAGAAATAAATAAATTAATAAATTAATTAATCAATAATTATAAATTATTTTGTTTATTTGCTTTTTTTTTTTTTTTTTTTTTTTTCTAGCCAAAGAACAATTATGGAAACAAAAAGTTGGGATGTGTTTCGTGATCCACCATTAAAAATAGATTCTGGATCAATGGCTGATCAAAGATGTCTTGATATAACAGTACAAATAACAAAAGTTGTTGTTTATATATTGGTATTTGTTATTGTATTATTTTGTGGTGTATTATCAAAAGGTACAATATTATTAATGACATCACAATTACGTTCAGAACGTGTTGTATTTTATTGTAATAAACAATTTGGACGTGATAAACAATTTATAGTAACATTACCAGAAGAAGAACGTATTGCATGGATATGGTGTATAATAATAGCATTTATTGTACCAGAATTTGGTACATTATTTCGTAGTTTAAGAATGTGTATATTTAAATCATGGAAAAAACCATTATCATCACATTTTTTATTAGTTGGTATGATGGAAACATGTCATGTTATTGGTTTATCAATATTATTTTTTTCAATATTACCAGATATTGATGTTGTTAGAGGTGCAATGTTAACAAATTGTGTTTGTTTTGTACCTGGTTTACTTGGTTTATTATCAAGAAATAAAAATAAAGATGAATCAAGAAGATTTATATTAATATTAGTTGATTTTGCAGCAATAATTGCACAAGCAAGTGGTTTTGTAATATGGCCATTAATTGATGGTAATAAATATAGTTTATGGATAATACCAATATCATTATTTTTAATATCATGTGGTTGGTGGGAAAATTATGTTACAATACAAAGTCCAATAAGTATTGTTAGATCACTTGGTAGAGTTAAAAAAGATTTACGTTTAACAAGATATTTTACATATATGTTTATATCAATATGGAAAGTTATAATATTTTTTATATCAACATTAATAATATTACATTTAAAAAATGAAAATATTGGTCATATATTTACAATGTTTAGTACATCATTTAGTGAACATACAATAACAGTTACAGCAATACGTCAAACAACAATTGGTATTATACCTGATCTTGAAGATATTATACGTACAAGTGAAACTGAATTAATTAATTCAGATTTTAATACACAAAAATATATATTATTATTACAAATATTATGTAGTTATTTTGCATATATATTTGGTAAATTTGCATGTAAAATATTAATACAAGGTTTTAGTTATGCATTTCCAGTTAGTTTAACAATACCAGTATTAATATCATTATTAATTGCTGCATGTGGTTTACGTAATAGTGATCCATGTTTTTTTAATGGTACAATACCAGATTATTTATTTTTTGAATCACCACCATTATATTTTTTAAATGATTTTGTATCTAAAAAATATGCATGGGTATGGTTATTATGGTTATTATCACAAACATGGATAACAATACATATATGGACACCAAAATGTGAAAGATTAGCATCAACTGAAAAATTATTTGTTGTACCAATGTATAATTCATTATTAATTGATCAATCATTAAGTTTAAATCGTAAACGTGATGATCAACCAGAAGTTAAAGTACAAGATTTAGCTGAAATTGAACGTGAAAAAGGTGATGGTGATTATGAAACAATATATGAACAAACAGATGGTAATTCAACAACAACAACAACAACACCACCATCAACAGTTAAAAGTAGTGATCATGTTACACGTATATATGCATGTGCAACAATGTGGCATGAAAATAAAGAAGAAATGGTTGAATTTTTAAAATCAATATTACGTCTTGATGCTGATCAATGTGCACGTAGAAATGCACAAAATTTTTTAAAAGTTGTTGATCCAGATTATTATGAATTTGAAACACATATATTTTTTGATGATGCATTTGAATTATCTGATCATGATGATAATGAAATACAATGTAATCGTTTTGTTAAATTATTATTAGCAACAATTGATGAAGCAGCATCAGATGTACATTCAACAATAATGCATGTTAGAGCACCTAAAAAATATCCAACACCATATGGTGGTAGATTAACATGGACATTACCTGGTAAAACTAAAATGATTGCACATTTAAAAGATAAAAATAGAATAAGACATCGTAAACGTTGGAGTCAAGTTATGTATATGTATTATTTACTTGGTCATAGATTAATGGAATTACCAATAAGTGTTGATAGAAAAGAAGTTATTGCTGAAAATACATATTTATTAACACTTGATGGTGATATTGATTTTCAACCAGATGCTGTTAAATTATTAGTTGATTTAATGAAAAAAAATAAAAATCTTGGTGCAGCATGTGGTAGAATACATCCAGTTGGTTCTGGTTTAATGGTATGGTATCAAAAATTTGAATATGCAATTGGTCATTGGTTACAAAAATCAACAGAACATATGATTGGTTGTGTATTATGTAGTCCTGGTTGTTTTTCATTATTTAGAGGTAAAGCACTTATGGATGATAATGTTATGAAAAAATATACAACAAGATCTGAAGATGCACGTCATTATGTACAATATGATCAAGGTGAAGATAGATGGTTATGTACATTATTATTACAAAGAGGATATAGAGTTGAATATTCAGCAGCAAGTGATGCATATACACATGCACCAGAAGGTTTTAATGAATTTTATAATCAAAGAAGAAGATGGGTACCATCAACAATGGCTAATATTATGGATTTATTAATGGATTCAAAAAGAACTATTAAAATTAATGACAATATATCATTGCCATACATAGCATATCAAATTTTACTAATGGGTAAGTTGTTGTTGTTGTTGTTGTTGATATTTTCATTTCATTTGATTTTTGTATATTTATATTTTATTATTATTATTATTATTTCTAGGTGGTACTATTCTTGGACCTGGTACAATATTTCTTATGTTGGTTGGTGCATTTGTTGCAGCATTTAAAATTGATAATTGGACCAGTTTTTATTACAATATTATACCAATTTTATTATTTATGCTTATTTGTTTTACATGTAAAGCTGAAATACAAGTAAGTTGTTGTTGTTTTTATTTTTCAATTATTATTATTTAATATAAAATATATAAGTAGGTATAATTAAAATAATAATTAAAATATATTTATATTATTTTTTTTTTTAAATAGCTTCTATGTGCTCAAATATTATCAACGGTATATGCAATGGTTATGATGGCAGTTATTGTAGGTACAGCATTACAATTAGGTGAAGATGGTAGTGGTTCACCATCAGCAATATTTTTAATGTGTATGTCAAGTTCATTTTTAATTGCGGCAATATTTCATCCACAAGAATTTTCATGTATATTACCAGCATTAATTTATTTATTATCAATTCCATCAATGTATTTACTTCTTATATTATATTCAATTATTAATTTAAATGTTGTATCATGGGGTACAAGAGAAGTACAAGTTAAAAAAACTAAAAAAGAATTAGAACAAGAAAAAAAAGAAGCTGAAGAAGCTAAAAAAAAAGCTAAACAAAAATCATTACTTGGATTTCTTCAAAATGGAGCTGGTTCAAATGATGATGATGAAGGTTCAATTGAAATATCACTTGCTGGATTATTTAGATGTATGCTATGTACACATGGTAAACCATCAAGTGAAAAACAACAACTTGTTGCTATTGCTGAATCATTAGAGTTGCTTGGTAAACGTCTACAAGATATTGAAAGGTACATTATTGTTATTGTTATTGTTATTATTATTATTATTATTAATAATATTAAATTTAATTACCTTTAATTTGATAGAGCTGTTGATCCACATGGACAAATATCTGGTCGTCGACGTGCATCATCAGTTGGTTCAAGAGCTGATCAACTTGGTGCTATTGGTGAAGATCCAGATGAAGAACATAATACTGATAGTGACAATGAATCAGAACAAAGTCAAATAAATGAAACACAACGTGATAATAATTTTCCATCACGTCCATATTGGTTAAGTGATCCAGGTTTAAAAAATGGTGAAGTTGATAATATATCAATGCAAGAAGAAACATTTTGGAAAGAATTACTTGAAAAATATCTTTATCCAATTGATGAAGACAAAGCAGAAAAGGTAAAATTTTCTATTAAAAAACAAAAAATACTATTTACCAGTAATTAAATAATCATGATGATGATGATATTTTTTTTCAGTAAAATTTTTTCTAATTGTTTTTATATATAAATAATAATAATAATAATAAATTATTATTTTTTTTTTTAATAAAATTTTTAATAATAATAGGCAAGAATAGCTAAAGATCTTAAGGATTTACGTGATCAAAGTGTATTTGCATTTTTTATGTTAAATGCATTATTCGTATTGATTGTCTTCTTGATGCAGTTAAACAAAGATTTACTTCATGTTCGTTGGCCATGGGGTGTTAAATCAAATATAACATATGACGAGACTACCCAAGAGGTAAATTACCGCTTCACTGTTACCAATAATTGTATTAAATTTTAAACAAAATTCAGTACAAATGGTTAACAGTGAAGCTTTTCTATTATTTAACTAATATTTTTTTTCTTTTTTCTTTCTTTTTTTTTTTTGACGTTTATATAACAGGCTCGTATTGCTGCTGATTTACTTGAACTACGTAACAAGAGTGTTTTTGCATTTTTAATGTTTAATGCTCTATTTGTGTTGATTGTATTCTTGTTACAATTGAACAAGGATCAACTACATATTGTCTGGCGATTTGGTGGTGTTAAAACCAACATAACATTTGATGAGGAAACAAATGAGGTCTTCTATTTTATAATTTTCGTTTTTTTTTGTTTCTCACATGTTAATGATTATTTAAAAAAAAAAAAAATATCAACAACAAAATTCTTCTTTGTGTTTTATCAATCTTTAACCAAGAGACTAAAAAAAAAAAACAATAAAACTAACGAATTGGTTTTGATAATACCCTCAATTTTAATTGGTATTTTTTTTTTTTTTTTTTCTTCTTCTTGCTCGAAATTAATTCGACTGGCATTTTATTTTTGGTGTTACACTTGGAATTTGTGATAATTATTTTTAATATATGTGGTTTAATTGTATAATATAAACCAAAATTCCTCATCAACACTGGTTTAACAAATTGCCCATTGTTGCAAATGACTTATTGGCACAATAAATATAAATTTAAAAAATAAATAAAAATAAATATTTTGTCTTTGTGTCTAACTGGGAGATGCTCCAATAATGCATTATAAATTTTTTGCTTGATTTATTATAAATAATGTAAATATATATTTAAAAAAAAAAAAAAATAAGGAATTTAATAATAATATTAATAATTGTTTATTGTGCTTACCAATCTTGTTGATTCCACAAGATAAATTAATTTAATAATAAAATATATTAACAATAAATAATATATTATTAATGATAATTTTTAAATTTCAGGTACACATCACAAAAGAATATCTTCAACTTGAACCAATTGGTCTTGTATTTGTATTTTTCTTTGCATTGATTCTTGTTATACAATTTACTGCCATGTTGTTTCATCGTTTTGGTACATTTGCACATATATTAGCAAGTACACCATTAAATTGGTATTGCACTAAAAAGGTAAATATAAAATTTTATTAATATAAATTAATAATACTATAATTTTTTAATTTAATTAATTCGTATTTTTTTCTCAATATAAATTTAGTCAAAGGATCTTTCTGAAGAGGCATTATTATCAAAACATGCAATTGAAATTGTAAGAGATTTACAAAGATTAGATGGAATGGAAGGTGATTATGATGAAGGCAGTGGAAGTGGTCCTGGTCGAAGAAAAACAATTAGAAATTTAGAAAAAAGTAGAAAGAAAACACAAGCAATAAATACACTTGATGTTGCATTTCGTCAACGTTTTTTCAGTATGGCTGAAGGAAATGGTATTTATTTATTTATTTATTTTTTTTTTAAATTTATAATATTTAAAAAAAAATTAATTCTTAATTAAATTTTTTTAATAAAAAGGTCTACCAAGAAATATGTCAATGCGACAATCAACAAAAGCATTTAAAGCATTTGAAGGAAGAAGAAATAGTATAATGGCTATGAGAAAAAAATCACAAATGCAAACACTTGGAGCAAATAATATTTATGGTGTTGCTGGTAATGCACTTGGTATACAACCACGTCCAACACGTAGCAGTCAAATATCAGTTAAAGATGTATTTGCTGATCCAAATCCAATTAATCCTGGTCATGTTAATGGAGGATATGAGGGTGATGACAGTCCAAGAAATAGTTTAAGATTACAACCAATGGTTGGAACAAATTGGCGTGATACTAATTCCAAGATGTAATTTATTTTATTATTTAATTTAAAATAATTATTATTATAATAACAATTATATACGAGATTTTAATTCTTGTCAATTAAAAATGACTGCAATAGAAAAATTTCTAGCTAGCAATAATTATTAATTTTTTTTTTCTTTTTGTTAAATAAATTTAATAGAATTATTTTTTATGTACGTGTTTGGATGAATAATTGTTTATTTTTTTTATTTTTTTTTTTTTTTTTGTAACTTGTACAGTGGATGGATGATTATATTAATGAAAAAAATTGATAATTAAAAAAAAAAAAAATTTTAAATATTGTTTTGTTTGAAAATAAATTAAATATTCATTTAAATCTTACCAATTATTATTAATATTATTCAATTTGAATAATTGATTCTGTTGATAAAATAACAAACAACAGCATCATGTAGTCATTTATTGAATTTTTAATTGACCAACTTTGATTATCTGGTTGATAAATTGTTGCTATAAAATATCCAAAATTAGCAAGACGAAAATAATTATTTCCCACAGTTTGACTGAAATTTAATAAATATAGGTATATAAATTATTATTATTATTATTAATATTTTTAGTTTTTGTTTACCTAAATATATCATTTGATATTATCCATAAATAATCAAGATGTCCTCCAAATATATTTTTAAATTCTTTGACAATTGTTGGTGTATCATTATTATTTGAATTTTCAATAAATTCATCAACCAAATTTATAACTTCAATTGATGTTAATGTACTCAGTAATATTAATCCAAAAATTTGACAATTATAATGTTGATATAATGAATAAATAATTGAACCAATACCAATTTTTGACAAGCTCCAATCAATAATATTGGTCTTATTGTTGTTTTCAAGTTCAAATTGAATTTCCAATGGATCAATTGCTGTATGTTTAAATATTATTTATTATAAGTATATAATAAATAATAATAATAGTAATAGTTTTTAATTTTTCGTATAATATAAATTATTATCTCACGATATTGACGTAAAAAAAAATTATAAATAATTCTAATGACTGATCTAGCACCAAGTATACCAATTCCAAGTGATGCTGTTAATATTTTTGGAGTTATTATTGAACTATTATTTATTGAATATTTTATCAATTTATAAATTGATGATCCTGAACCAATTAATAAAAAACAACATGATGTTAATGCATCTGTTATCATTTTTAAACTTGAATTATTGTCTTGTTTTTTTTTTTTTTTTATAAAAAAATTTGTCGGTTATATTTTATAAAATATAAACAAACAATATTGGTAAGAAAGATTTCTATTTTTTCTACACAAATTAATTAATTATTATTGAAAAAATGAATTTTTAATAATGCATATAATTTAAATTTTTATAATTATAAATTTTATAAATTTATAAATTAATTTTATTATTGTCAAACAATTTGATTCAATTATTTAAACAAATTCTTTTTTTTGTACATTTACAATAAAATTTTTAAATTTAATATTTCATCAAAAAAATATTATTGTAATAAATTAATTAATTATAAATAATAAATAAACAAAAATTAAGTTTTTTTATTTTTTTTTTTTAAATATTTAACACAAATCAGTTTATTATATCTATCTACTATGTACATCACTTTAATCTTTTCATCAGCTCTTTAACAATATTATTTTATCGACAATATATAATATTAATGATAATCTTAAATTATTTACACAATTTTTGTATTTTTTTTTTTTACATATAATATTGTTTAAATAATAATCATATATATTTATATATTTATATAAGGAAGCTGTATCGAACAGAAGACTTTTGAGAAAAAAAATAACAATTTTTTCACATATTTATTTAGGCAGGTTATTTAGATTTGAAAAATAATAATTAATGATTTTATAATTTAATCAAAATAATAATAAAAATATAAACAAAATAATAATAATAAATAAATAAATAAAATCCCGTTCACTCGACAGCCAACAAGTTTAATTCGAGAGAAAGGATTTTAATTTTTACTGAATTTGAATGCATTTTGCAAATGATTTATAATTTTCAAAATAATAATAATAATAATAATAATATACATTTTATAATTATTTGAATAAAAAAAAAATAAAATAAAGAAAATGTATAATATTGACTCGTTTATATTTTATTTTCTTTAAAAATAATTAATAAAGAAAAATAAAAATATTAATATATATTTATCATTTTCTTTATAATTTTTTTTTTTTTTGTTTGAATCAATTAGAAAAAAGAAAAAAAAAAAAAAAAAAAAAAAAAAAAAAAACAATAATAATAATAATATTAAATGATTAATAATTGGAATAAAAATGATAAGAATATTTTAAATGATTCAGTCTTGATTCAATAATTATTGGTCAGGAACAAGTTGATCATGATTTGATGATCTTCCACTAATATGTGATGAATTAACAAGTGGTTTTGATAACCAAGGATGTCGAATAACATCAATGCTATCTGGTCTTTCACTTGGTTCACGTCTTAATAAACATCTAATAAGACATTTAGCTCTTGGACAAAGTGTATCAGGTACATTAAATTGTCCACGTGATATTTTAGCAAATAATGATGAATGATCAACATCATTAAATGGATAACGACCAACAAGCATTGTATATAATAATATACCAAGACTCCATACATCAGCAGCTTTACCAGAATATGCTCTACCAGAACGTAATACTTCTGGTGCAACATAAGCTGGACAACCACGTCTATCAGTCAATTTATCATCATTATCATCGACAATAACTGCATCTTCAAGACTTTCAAGACGTAAACGAGTTCTAAAACAAAATAAAAAATACAAAATATAATTATTATTGAGTTTATAAATATAAAATATGCAAGTTGATATTATTGTCGTGACTTGAAAGACTTGTTAAATTTAGCAAGAGAATATTGAGACATAATTTTGTAGAAAAGAGTGAGATATATATATATAAAACTGGTGTTACAAACCATTGGTTAATACAATGTTTTCACGTACTGTATTAAAACGTAACAAAATAAAAAACAAATATATATATATATATATGTATATAAAATTGGTACATGAGTCAGAGAAAGCCTCAAAGTGCAAGAGACTTATCAAATGACTTTAAGCAACCAGAATGTGTTAAAATTGCAAAGAAGTATTAATGCGGAAGAAAATTTACTTGATGCAAGTGCGTAATATTATTTTAAACATGTTTATAAATTAATTTTTGTTATTATTTTTATTAACATTGGGTAATATTGATTACATCAAAATAAAGAAAAAATAAATATTTATATAAATTTAAAAAAAAATAAAATAAAATAAAATTTCTGTTGTTAAAAAAATTGACTACTTTCTTTGCAAACTTTCACTCAATATATATCCTTTATATCATATATATCTATATTATTATTTTTTTTTCCAAGTTCAACAACCTCTTGACAAAAAATAAAATATATTTAAATTTGTTTCTTTTTTTTTTTTAAAAAGGAAATAATAAAAATTCTCTAGTATGTTCATTCTCATCATGAAGATCAACGGTATATAATGTTGCGAAAGGATCGAGCGATGACCGCTCAAATAAAAAAGAGAATGGAAAATTATTAAAATAAATAAAAAAATATATATTTATAAAATATATCCTATACAATATATAATTTTTAATATATCAAGAAAGCCAGAATGAAGAATCCGCCTTAATTCATGACCTTAAGAAAAAATTTTTAAAAAAATTCATGGATTTCACCTTCGAATTATTGTCTCATAATGAATACATTATATTCATGGACATTTATTTTATAAATTTGTTTAAAATATATTTGTTAATTTAATTTAATTTAATTTGATGATTATTATTATAATTATTTTGGGTTCATTGGCCTGTAAGCATCCGCATGACTATGACCATAGGTGGAGTGTCCAATAGACATACAAATTACAACATCCAAGAAGTTGATTTTAAAATAAAAATATAATTTAGTTTATTTGAAAAATATTATAAATATATATTCATCTAAATATCTACTACCGGTATGTTTTTAAAATTATTATTTTCAATAAATATTTTATACTGTATATCTATCTGTGTGTTTGTGTTGTTAAATGAAACACACATTTCTTAATTGTATATACGAAATAACACCAAGAAGGTTGTAAGGTTGATTTCAAAATCCAACAAGTCGATGAACCAATATGCTTTTCTGACTTGCAACATTTTACCCCTTCATTCTTTTTTTTTTTTTTTTTTTTATTTATATATTTCTTAATGTTTTTTTTTTTTTTTTTTTTTTTTTTATATTTCTCATTCATTGCATTATATTTTATCTCTTTTGAAAGAAATACTATTTTTTATTTTTTATTTTTTATTTTTATTCACCTTTAATGCTTTTTCTTCCCTTTCGACAACAACTACGCGTATATATATATTTTTTATTTCAACTGGTTATGTGTACAAGTGTGTGTGATACTTGGGGAATGATGATGATGATGATGATGATGATAATAAAAAGAAATAAAGTCAGCCAGAGGGCTTGCCCCAAAGGAATGCAAGACCGGATTGGCCAACGCAAATATAAATATATATATGTATATAAAATTCAAAGTGTGTTGCATCCAGTTAAATACAAGTTGAATAACTTGATATCAATTAATAAAATTAAATATATAATATTTAAATATAAATTTACCTTGCTTCATCAGCAAATACAAATTTTCTTAATTTAAGATCCCTAAGAATAACTCCATTATCATGACATTTTGATACAGCTTTAGCAGCTTGACGAAATAAACGTCTTGCTTCTGGTTCTCTCAGTCTCCTTCTAGCTCTAACATAAGCATGAAGATCACCATGATGACCTTCAAGTAGTAAATATTTTTTACCATTTGGTCCATCAATAACACCAGCAACATTACTAACAGCATTTTTATCAGCAAGTCGCATGTGAGCTTGTAAAAGTAACTCACCACCACGATCAGCACTTGTTAATGCCTAAAAAAAAAATTAAATAAATTAATAATTAATTTAAATTTATATATTTCAAGGATTTTTATAAAATTAAAAAAATTATTTTTAATTAAATATAAAAAAAAAATTATTATTATTATTTATAACTGATGACAAATGTTAATTATTATGATGATCAAAATGATGATGAATAAATGATGTTGTCATAAATTTATCAAACATGTGAACGGATCTTGATACATACTTGCGAAAGCTCTGTTATTGTCAGTAAATATATATATATATATATATATATATGTATGTATGGATATACCTATATATATGTATACGTAATCATCAATTAAATTAAAACGCCCCTGGGCTTAGACTCGCGATTATGAATTTAAAAATATATATATATAAGTGTATATAAAAGTATGATGACAATTTTTTTTTTTTTTTTTTTCTTTTACTGTGTAAATGTTTACAGATACAGTTGAACCATGATAACATTGATGACAATGATGATGATGATGCAGACACCCATCAAAAGAAGAAGGACAGAGGACAAGTAAAGTCCTTGTATTTATTTGTGATCTGATGTAATGTGGCATTGTATAATACCATCAAGTTTTGCAAATGATATTAAAAAAAAAAAATAAAATGACAATACAATATTCAATGGAAATAGTATAAAACAATGGTTTAAAAAAATTTCTATTAATTGTTTTTGATATTTTTTTTTTTTTTTTTTTAATTTTTAACTACTGCATCATCATTTAAAATTGATGATTTTATTAAATTTTTTAATTGTATATATTTAGTAAAGTGTTGTTTTTTTGAAATTATTTTGTTGAGCAGGAAATTTCGAAATTTCGAAAAGATTAAATTGTGTTAAATGAGATTTCTATGAGTTTAAAAATTAAAGAAATGTTTTTTACCTTGGCAACAAGTTGTTGACCAGTTTTAACATCAACACAACGATACAGTGCACTACCCTCAGCTGGTCCAATTAATAAAAATCTATCACCAAGTAGTGTTGGTCCATGATTATCAGCTGGTACTGATTCACAACTTGGAAAAACAACTGGTGCTACTATTGGCTGTTGTTGTTGTTGTTGTTGTTGCTGCTGCTGTTGTTGTTGTTGTTGTTGCTGTTGATGTTGTTGAAGTAATTGTTGCTGTTGTAAAAGCAATAATTGTTGTTGTTGCTGTTGTTGTTGTAGTTGAGATGTTTCATCACATCTTGTAGGACTAATATCCTGTTGTTGTTGATTTTGTCCATTTTGATTTACCAAAAATTTACCATTGTTTATTCTTGTTACTTGTAGACGCAGCGGATGCTGACGATTTGCTAATCTCATATTGCAAATTTTATTATTTTTTTTCAACACTATTAAATTATTAATACACTGATGTTCTTTTTACTTTTTTTAAATATTTTTTAGAGGCACTAAATAGACACAACAACAACAAAAATTATAAAACACTCAAATGACACTAATATTATTATTATTATATATTTTAAATGCAATTCACTTGATTCGCTTGACCTTCAACGAATTGGAACACTCTTGCTGGTGTATTTCAGATTTATAAATATAATATATATTATATTTCTCTCTCCTTAATAAAATTACTACACAATATTGTAAATTAATGTGATTGCTAACAAGCTCATATTTTTGCACATATATGTCTTCAAATAAACATTTGTTTTTAAATAAATTATTATCACCTCACAAAGTTATTAACCAGGTAACTATGTGGTATTTTGTTTATTTTACAAAAAATATATATAAATATAAATAAATAGTTATATATATATTTTTTTTTTATTACTAAAAGATGTATCACAATCTTTCCTCTTATTTTTCATCAATTTTATTTGATAATGATGATTGGTGTATGTGTCTATGTGTGTGTGATGATGATGATGATGATGATGATGACGAGATCTTGCCAGATATTTAATAAACTGGTTTTAAATTTCTGGACGGACCTTGATAGTTACCCTGATAAGATTCTGTAAAATAAAAAATAAATAATTATTATTAAAAAAAAAAATTAAATAAATTATCAAATGATTAATATACAAAGTGTGATGATTCAAGAATTATTTACAATAATAATAATAATAATAAAATAAAAAAAAAACCGGTGAGTTTAAATTTCAACATAAATCTTGGTACTTGTGTAATTACAACCGGACGAATGAAGGATAATTGTTGTTTGTATATTTTTTTTATATAAATAATAGGTAAGTGTATATATATATATATATATGTATTTAAAAGAGATGAAATATTATATATAAAATAAAAAAGATAATTAAAATTTGTTAAGGTCAGGGGTATTTGCTTCTGGAAGGTGAAAAACTATTTTCATTTATACAACTAATAATATTAATAATTTTATAATTTATTATTATAAATAGGTAAAAATAAAATATATATTTTAATAATATTATAATTAATTTGCGCATGATCAAATAGTAGCCATAGTTATATATTTACAAATAAAAACTACTCCCACGCAGAATCAACCGGACGTGTGAAATTGCATGAAATATTGTTAGTAACGTATATTATTATTAAAAAAAAAATATCCTATATATAAAAAAAGCTAAGCTTCGTCACCGTACGACGTCATTCAACATTTTTTTAATATTTATTCATTTCAACATTAATATACATGTTTTATCTTTTTTTTTATTCAAATATAAACCCACAAAAATTAAAAAATTAAAAAAAACTACGCAATTAATATTTTTCTTTTGATAAACAAAAAAAACTATTAATAAACAATTAATTATAATGACATTAATCAATACAAAATTTATATTTATTTATCAAAAAAAAAATACATATATATACCTGTATAATTTTAAAATAATTAAATTAAATTAAATTTATTTTTTTTTTTTTTGTTACAGCTGTTTAAATTACTTGACCTTGTATTTGTATATCGATTAAAATTAAAATAATAAAAAAAAAATATATGTAATTTAATAATAATAATTATTATTAATTTTTTTTTATGTATCAATGTAACAAAGTGACATGAAAATATATACAGTATCTACAACACACTATGCTAGTGTCGCCAGTTTAATTATGATGAAATTGGGCGAGACATGTCAGATCAATGTGTGTATACTTGAATGAGCAAATTCTTTATGATGAAATAACATAACATATATAACATGTATACATTTTTGCACAAAATGTACATATTTTAAAGATAAAAAAAAATATAATAATAATATATACAACAATGCATCTCTTTGTATAAAATAATTAAAAATTTTACTCATTTTTGTTTAAATTTTAATTGAATTTAGCCTTCATCGAGGTCAAAATTGTGATAAACAACACTGGATTCACTACAGCTAATATAACATAACATAAAGCAAGTTTAATACAATATTTCATCACCAAAAATAAAAAACACACACAGACGATTAACATAGAAAAATTCCTTAGAGATATTTATTCGAAATTTAAACCTGGTCCAAAATGTAATACAAAACTATAAGAAATTTGATACGAAAATAACAAAATTTAAATAATAATAATTACCTTTTGATAATTAAGTCAGTCTTTTGCCATTTATAAATATATGATTAACAAATAAATAGTTTTATTTTAGATATATAAATATTTAAAAAAAAAATAATAATTACACATTAATCCTTGTAGTATTGTTATTATTTATCACAAACTTTTTATTTATTTTAATTTATTTTTATATATTTTTATATATAAAAAAATTGATAATGTATATCCGGTTTTGGAGTAATCAATAAATATTTATTAAATTAAGTCAAGTTACATATATATTAATAAATAAATATCAATATATAAAGCGGGTCGAGATTAATGATTTTAATATCACTCGGCTTTAAAGGAACGGTCCAAAATGGACTTGGGCCGGCCTCCGCTTCAGTTACAACAACTATTGAAATATAATAACATTTTACATCAAACAACGACTTTACGCGCCATTGTGCAACTCACGACTGATGCTGATCATCATCGCATTTACAATTTCCACCTCTTGATTCTCTATTTTTTATAGCTACATAAAAAAATTGAAAAAAATATACACCACATATACACAACACAAACAAACATATCATAATAATAATAATAAAAATAAACAAAATGGTCACGATACTAGCGACATCTGTTGTCACAAAATATTATCAACTGTTGATAATGTAGGTAGCAAATTTGAAATACGCATGCGCTTGTTTATTTTTTTTATTTGAATTTTTTATTTTTTTTGTAATTTGTATATACTGGCGGGGTTTATTTATCAATTATTATTTTTTTTTTTTTTATAATATATTTTTTTATCCTTGAGTTTGTGTGTTGAATGATGAATGAGGATTGCGTATATATGTATATATATTTTTTATTGTTAATCGGTGACGTGGTTTTTACAGTCTTGCACCACGTAAACCATTATTTGTTGAGATATTGTTTAATATAAAAAAAAAAAAAAGTAATAATAATAATAACAAATAAACTTGGTTGTAATTAAAAAAAAAAATATATAATTTTTATCTGAGGGGATTTTAATGACTTGATGATAATTTATTTGACAAATTTTTTAAAATGATTTATTTATTATAATTAAATTCATTAAAACACATTATATTTTTTTTTTATTATTTATCTAGCTTTTTTTTTTTTTTTGGGAAAATTTTTTTTATGGCTTCATTCTTTTCGTGATTTTATTTTTATATATATAATTTTTTTTTTTCTAAGGGTAAATCCGTGGGAATTTTATGACACTTGTTTTTGGAATGATACGGATGTAATGCAGTTTAGAAAAAAAAAATAAAATAAATAATAATTTTTTAAAATATTTTTTAAAGTAGGTATAATTTCATAATAAATTTTTAATTACTGATAAGTATATTATATATTTTTTTTTGTTATTTTACAGATAACAGTGTTTTTAAAAAAAAAAAATTCATAAAAATATATATTTAATTTGTATGTACAGTTTAAACAGTTTTAAAAATGAATATTGATATGAAATTTTCATTAAAATATAAAATTAATAATATTAAATTTTTTTTTTAATAAAAAATAAATATATATATTTATAAATGATGAGAAGTAAGTATTTTGTCTTTTCACATGGCCACTTACAGTTAACACTTTGTTGGCCCGATGGAATGTCAACAAGTGTATATCAGCCGGACGTGTCGCGTTGGTCGATGACGTAGTTTATATAACAAAGTGTCATATGATGGGCCAAAATAAAACTTCCAAAATTCACACATGACAATCCAATCAAATATTTTTTTTAATTAATAATTACTTTGTCAAAATAAAAAAAACATTTGTTCAATATAAAAAACTAAAAATTATTATACTTTTATTATATATTTTTCACGTTTTATATTTTATTTACCTTGAAAAATATTAATTAATTTAATTTAATTTTAAAAGCCACGTGTAGACAAGAAAATAATTATATATATATATATAAATTCACTCAAGTGTGTGCGATAAAATATATTTGCGTTTGAAATATAATTTTTTATTTTTTTTTTTTATTTTAGCATTTGAATATTTGAGACAGTAAATTAGTAAATACATGAATTATGTAAAATTTTTTTATAAAAAATTAACTAAATACACTTTTATATACAATTTCAATTTTTTTTAAATAAATTTAATCATTCAAATAAAAAAAAAAAACGTCAAACAAAGTCACAAAAAATATATATATTTTTTACAAGATATGTGAATAAATTAATATTTATTATTTCATCATTTATATATTTAATGTTTTTTTTATTTATTTATGATATTTTATTTTGGAGTTTACGTGCTTAGAAACATGTTCGCACTATCATCATCATCATCATCATAATGTCGAGGTTAAATAATCAATGATCTAGATGATGATGATGATGATTCACACAATTAACACAATTATATATTAAAATACCTTTCATTGACAATCAATATTATTATTATTATTATTATTTTAATTTTAATTTTAATTGTTATTTGTAAATATATATTTATTTTCTTTGTATAACTTATATGTATATCAAATATATATATACTTGATGTTTAAATTTCATAATATACCTGTACAATATAATAGCAACATGAATTATTCAATTTTAATTTAATATTATATATATATTATTTTATTTTTGGTAAAACATTGTATGTGTCAATATAAATGAGAAGGGATTTTTTTTATAAATATATAAATATATTTATTCAGTATTATTATTTCATGACAAAATTGCTTATAATCTTTTCTTGGTGCACAGACAAACTTGTTTTCAAGCCGGTCAGTTTCAAAATCGCAACATCAATTTTGCATTGCGCAAAAAATTTAAAAAAATAAAATTACATATAGGTAGTATATCTTGTACAGTGTTCTTGATGGGCGAGAAATAATATAAAAAAAAAAAAAAAAAAAAAAAAATTATATGTATATAATGTGTATTGTAACATGCCCTCGAGCAAAAATAAAATGAACAAGTAAGTATAAAGACTTTTTTATATACGTTCTCGGTTCAATGACACAATGACGTTATTTTCGAGACTTAAAATTTTATTTTTAACAATTATATTTGCAATGATCCATTCACTTTACTTTTTAATAATTCTCGTCTTGTTTATTTGTCTTATCTAATTTATATAAATTTTTTTTTAATTATATTATATTACAAAATGTATGAATCAATTTACTTATCAATTCTATATAAACTTTTGATAAATAAAAATTATTTTTAATAAATTTGCAATAATAATATTCTTATCAATTAAAAATCAAGTTATAAAATATTAATCAACATTTATACATATATGTATATATTTATTTATTTATTGAGAAATAAAAATAATTAAAGCAAAAAAAATTAATATCATATTATAAATAATAAATTTGTCTCTTGAAAATTTTTTTTTTATTTTTATTTTTGTCACTTATTTACGAAACTTCCGGTCTATAATCAACATATATATTATTATATAAAAAAAAAAAAATTTTTAATTATTGTTTTATATATTATATTATTTATCTATGAAAAAAAAAAAAAAAATATTAATTAATTTTTATTTGATTTTAATGGGCATATTTAATTTATTTTATTTTTTTTTTTATATTTAAATTTTGACCATGTCTATTGTTGTATAGTTTATTTCCACATTTTCATATTATCTTTTATAATATATTTTCGTAACTTATTATCAGTTAAACATACATATGTACGCAGTCGTTAAATATATTGCTCAACTTCACGTGAATCGTCAAAGTCGTTTCGAGACGAATATTGAATATATATATATATATTGAGAAATATTGTTGCTTGTTTTTTTTTTTTTTTTTTCTTCATTTTTCTTGATTTTTTTTTTATCCATTTTAAAAGAGATATCTAGTATCGATTTAACTTTATGATAATCCTCAGGCGATCGCCAATAAAATCAAGAAATAATATATATTTTTATTTTTTTTTTAATTTAATATTTGTATATTTATATATGCGCCGATAACTCGACCGCATTCCAAATTGTTGGTGTAATATTTTGAAATATAATTGCAATTTACAAAAGTAATATGATAATAATATTGTTTATTCTATAATCATCTATATATAGTTTTTATTTAAATTTTTTATATATTAAATTCATTCAAACATTGAGACATTTTAAACGCGTTTGAGCGACATTCGAAATTTTATAAAAATTCGATATTATTACTATAAATTTTTATAACGAAAAATTAATCACACAATATTACTCTAAATTATTTAACAAATAAAAAATTAAATAAATATGAAATTATTTATTTTATTTATTAATTTTTTAAGTCTCATATTTGATATTTTCTAAAAATCGAAATCGAAATATTTATAAATGACCAATGAGTGTGGGCCAAAGATATACACGCTACCATTATCATAAAAAACTTGAAAATATATAAAAATAAATGATTAATAATAATATATTAATATAATATAATATTTTTATTTTTTTGTTATTAAATATGTAGTAGTGCTCATGGACGACAGAATATGTTGAGTTGGATGTTTCGACCTCGTCCGAGGTTACGGCAACCTCGTCCATTCACCGTGACATCCGTTGAGCTTAACATTTGTTCATTTTTATATTATTATTATTATTATTTTTATTAATATGTATAAAATTTCATGGATTGTCACCTTATTTAACAATAATCATATAAAAAAATATTACAAGACATTAAAATAATAATAATGCGACAAATAAAAAAAAAGTTTAATCTTCAATTTAACAATAAATAACATATTTTTAAATAAATTATTAATTTTAATTAATTTATCAATTAATATACAATAATTTAATAATTTTTTAAATATTATTATTATTATTGTAGAAATATTGATTATAAATTTCATTATTATTATACTTTATCCACTTTATGGATGCGAGTTATTATTTTTTAAATTAAATATATAAAATAGTGTTAATAATAATTATTATTGATATTTTATGATGTAAAATGTCATGCTAAATTTAACGTTAATATTATATTTTAAATATTTAAATGATGGGAAAAAATTATTTTATATATATATATTTATAAAACGGTTTGATATATTTTTTTATTTAACAGCCGGTTTAAAATTTATTTTGTATATGTATTTTATTTTTATAATAAAAACAAGTTTAACTAGAATAATCGAAAATATAAACTGGAAGCTTTTATCATCTATAAAAACATGTCCTTATTTCAGGGATATTTTATCTTTAATTTACCAAGTGAGTGTAATAACAACCACTCCTATGTATATGCATATATAGTTGCTAGAAATATATCAACGCATTTTTGCTTTCACAATATAAAATTTTTATTTATTTATTTTTTATTATACATATAGTTGTTTAAAAAAAATTAAATTAATAAATAAAAATATATATATTTAACAAATTAGTTAAATTTTCAACTCCTTTTCTTTGATTTCATGCGTCAAAAAAATTTTGAACGACATTTCCTGATGTGGTTATTTATTTCATTTTCAAAAAAAAATATATCAAAGTCGGCAAAACCTTTTAAAATTAATATACAAAACTATACGGGTCAAATCATTTTCAAAAATTTGTTTCACTTTGTTAAAAAGATGATTATTAAATTAAAAAAAAAATGTTTCATCTTTCTCAAAAATTTCATTATTAAAAACATAATTGAAATAAATTTTTTCAAAACAAATTTTTAATATATAATTTAATTAAAAAAAAAAAAAATAAAATTTTTTTCTAAAAATTATTTATTTAAAATATGCATTTCCTTAATAAAGATAATCACAAGAGGAAGTGCATTTTTTTTTTTTTTCATCATTTTAATGATTATTCATTTAAAAAAAAAATAAAAAATCTTTTTTTTTCATCAAATACAATTTGATAGTTTCTGAGGATGGTCAATTAGTCATCCGTTGCACTCTTTATTGGTCAACGCCCACGACAGACTGGCAATGCATTTATATATATAAATATAATATCGCAAAGCAAGATGAACAAGACAGGACCATAAATCGAATAACCTTCTTCTTCTTATTATTTTATTTTTTTTCTTCTTGCCTGTTGACTAACAACAGCTATATAATTACATTGCCACGCGTTTCTTCAGAAAATATATATGATAATACTTGCATGCATGAATTTTAGCTCAGAGAAATATATATATATATATGTATATATGACCTGGGGGACACAAAGATTTATCCAAGGAAGAAACCAAGGAACAAACAAATGTTGAGAATAAAATAAAGATAAAAAAAAAATGCATTTTTTAAAAGTGCATCCTGGATAGTGTATATGTGTCTGGATGGGTGTGCGTTTGTACTTTCAACTTGGCCATTCATGTTATTTTTTTTTTTTTTTTTTTTTTTTATGGTGGTTTTAAATTGCACCTACGCATCTACGTTTATCTCTATTTTATTTTTTTTTTTAAATTTCTATCAAGATGTCGTGAAAATAAATTTAAAAAAAAAAAAAAAGTAATGTTATTTTATTATTTTAATTTGTTGGCAAGTGAAAATTCATTGATATAGCAACAAAAAATATTGTTATTATATGAAAATATAGATATATGGAGTGATGATGATGATGATGATGATGATGATGATGGCATTGAGACATTATTGATGGGTGTAATGACTAATTATTTATATTTTAATATAAAAAAAAAAATAACGTAGGTTTAATATTAATTATATTATTAAATTGATACCAAATAAAGTCATTTTTATTTTTCATCTTGATATTTAGCTATTTTTAAATTTCATTGTTAAAATTATATATGACTAATAAATTGTAATTATTATTTAATTTTTGTAATTAGAAAATTTATTTGGCTTGTATTGAAATAATCAAATAAATATACTAAAATAAAAATTATCTCATTGCCATATCTCACGTAATTTAATTTATAAAAATATCTAAATAATAAAAAATAATTACAATTACATTTATAAAAATGTTGGAATAACTACGTAAACAATTACTTGATGCAATATTATTATAATATTTCATTGCCATCAGATGATATTTCGTTATACATATATAATTCTTTTTTCTTTTTTTTTTTATATTATTTCACAGTTTTATTTAAACATTATTGCATATAAAATTTATAAAAAAATAAAAAATATACAGAGAGTGGATTTTAATTCTTGCAAATGTCCCTGGAATGTTGAGAAGAAGAAAAGTAAATATGTCCTCAAAATATAAAAATAATTTAAAAAAAAGATAGGTTTATAAAGGTCTTTTCCATTTAAACGAAATGAAATCAGTTGCAGAAATATATATTTTCGAAATGATGATTATACAGTGAATTACAATATACCAATACCCTTTTCTTTATATTTTTTTAAACTGTGATTACTATTTCTCATTACTATTGAAAATAAATATATTATTTATTTGTTTTTTATTTAAATAAATAACACACCAAGATGATGATGATGATGATGATGATGACGAATAAACGCAGTAAAAAAAAATTAAAATGAAGCAATCTTTTTGTGCATGATATTGGCAATTTGACACAGAATGAAATACAACAGACAGACTTACTTAAATAATATATAAACAAAATATAAAAAATATAAAAAAAAAATTACATGTAAAATCTTTGGGCGGTTGAGGAAATAATAATTCTAAAATTTAAATGAGCCTGAAAAAGGCCAAATACAAAGATATAACTCAGGATAAATCCTTTTTTTTTTTTTTTTTCTTAAATATTGTTTAAAAAAATAAAAAATACTACCTTGCTTATTGCCAAATTTATATATATATATATGTGTTTTTTATTTATTTATTTATTACGAAATAAAAAATTAGCAGTTTTTTACAAACAAAAAAAAAAATCATTTATTTCGTTATATTCCTTTTGTGTTTATTTTAATTTTATGAATAATAATAATTATTTAAATTATTTACAAATGATGTACAGTGTCCTTGATCAAATCAAGTAATCAATAATTTATTTATTTATTTATATATTTTTCCAGTTTTAACAAAAATTTAAATGTAAAAAAAAAAAATAAAACAAGTTACAATATATGATTTTTAATAATAAATTTATATAAAATTTTTATTTAATAAATAAAAAAAAAACTAACTTGATTATTTATAAAATAAAAATTTAAAAAATTATTATTAATAGTTTTTTAAATTCCAAGAAGGTCAGTAGTTAAAAAACCATCAAAAATATATATTTTAAAAAATTTTTTAAATGCACCAGGGAAATAAAAGGGCAAAAAAAAAAAAAAAAAAATACAGCTATTTTATTATGTTGATTGTCGGTGTGTTACAAAAAAAGGTGATGCTATAAAAAACACAGGTATATACCCTCAGGTAGACCTAAATAAAAAATAAAAAAATAATTTAAATAATTCAATGTTACTTTGCTAATATTGCAACTGCGTTTTTTTTTTTTTTTTTAAATAAAGATTTTATTATTAAATTGTCAAGGCTATATTTTTATAAATAAATAAAATAATAAAAAAAATTATATTTTTTTTGTGATAAGAGATGTACTTGTTTAACGAGACACAATATGTACTGCAAATAAAAAAATAAATTAATCAATATTTTTACGACTTGAATTATAAAATTTATCTCAAATAAATTGAATTAATAATTATTGAATGAAAATAATTATAATTATATTTATTTAAAAAATAAAAAATAAATAATTTAATTTACACGACAAATGATATTTGATATAATTATTATTATTATTTGGTATTTGTATTAGTGACCGGATGTACTCTTACACATAAATAATTTTTTTATATTTATTTATTTTTTTTATGCATTTAATCGTGCAAGAGACAAGCTTGAGACCAAGAGGCGATTTAAATTGCATCACGCTGTCAGACACACCGAGCAACAAGAAAAACAGTCAAGGACTTTAATCGATTTGATCATCCGCGAAAATGAAGGTCCCTTATTTTCCAAAATAATATACATTTAATTATAAATATTACTGTGTTAATTTTTAATGAAAAAAAATTAATAAAAAATAAAATAAATTAATTATCAAAGTTTTTCGTTTTTTTTTTTTTTTTTTTTTTTCTTTTTAATTATAAATAAATTCAAGTTTAAGGATTTTATTTATTGTAAATTAATAATTTAATTTTGTATATATTTATTTAAAAATAAAAAAAAAAAATTTAATTATCACGTGACTAATTAAATGACTACAACGAGGCGAAACTTATCGGAATTATATATTGCGACGCTGTGTCACGATAATAGCCTCGTTCTCTTTTATATTTCTTGCATTACAATATTTTTTTTAAAATTTTTTTTTTCCAATACCATTGGCTTAAAATCCATATACAATTTTAATCACAATGAATTCATTATTATTCTCACGACTTTGCGATAAACACTTGTTTTTTTTTTTTTTTTTTTTTAATTTTCTTATCATCAATAAATATATAATAAAAATAATGAAAAATTAATTTAAATTTAAATTTAAAAATACAAAAATGACTTTGTATAATATAATTTTAAATGATAATTATATTATTACATTTATATTATTTGAAATTATAAAAAATATTGCGTAATATAATTATAATTTTATTGTTTTTTGAATTTTATTTTAGAAAAAAAAAAATTATTTACTCATATTTCAAAAAAAAAAAATAATAATTTGAATTAAAACCCTTTAAAAAATAAATTAATAAAGCTTAAAAATAAAAACCCAAATTAAAAAATATAAAAAGCGGAAAAATATAAAATTTTAATAAAACGAGGGAGATTAATCCAGGGACTTTGGAGATCACACATCCCGGAAATATCGTCATCCGTTTTGATTCTATACGTACTTCCGGCAGATTCAAAAAAAAAAAAAGAAAAAAAAAAAAAAGTTTCTTAAACACATTTATTCAACAGAATAAGTAGAAATATAAATATATTCAACAAGACCAAGTCAATCGGCTCATTGTCAATGAATATCCGCTTCCTGAATTATTCTATAAATGAAATATATAAATACATGTATAAATATATGCACATTTTTCATTATTATTATTTCATTTGATCAAAGTTTTTTCAACCCCATGAAAAATATAACCGTACACATCGTAAAAGTCGACTAACAAATAAAATACAAAAACCTTTTTTTTTATTTTTAATCCAGCTAAACCCCTATGCTATGCTATGCTATGATATATATATATATTTTTTTTTTTCAATTTTATTTAAACATTATTATTATTGTCATTTGAAACCTCAAAACTACATGTTTACACAGTTATTTCATTCAAAAAAAAAAATTTTCTAGATCAGCTAAATAATAATAAAGTTGATATAATTTTTTTTTCAATCATATAGTTTCATAAAACAGGGTGTTTTTTTTTTTTTTCTAGATGTTCAAGTTTAACAAAGAGATCAACAGATTTTTATTTTTTTTATTTAAAATTTTTTGTAAAGATTTGTATATATATATTTTTTTATATTTTCTACCTGCCATCACATCACATACTGTGAAAATTTAAAATATCATGTGTGTTATTTTATATTAGAGGGTAGAAAATGAAGGAAATAAAAAAATAAAAACACCCCAAGGGTAGTCTCAAAAATATAAAGTTTTGTCAAAATTTATATCCTTTCCGGATTTCACATTTGCATTGTAGGTGAAAAAAAAATAAAAATAAAAAAAAAAAACCCACACCTTGATGTCAATGTATGGGGTCCGGATGTCGGTACTTTTTCTGGACCAAATCGACTCCCGGAAATGACTGGGTTTCACCTTTTAAATTATTATTATTATTATTATTATTTTCTAGATATATATATATATTTTTTAAATAGCTAGATGATGATGATGATATCTATAGGAAATGTGTTATGGTTAATGCAAATGACAACCTTACAGTTGTCAGCTTTTAAAGGTAGACACGAGCGCCTACACATATAGACATTTTCATGTCTCAAAATATAAAATAACATTTCATCATTTCATGGGCTTGAAAATAAAAAATAATAATGACAATAATATGTATAATTTTATTTACAAAGTGGGAGGAGAAAAGAAAAACCACACATTTATTATTTCATTTTTTTTTTTATAAATAAAATAGACAGATGTATTTTCATTGACTCAAATTATATTTGACTCTTTGTTGTTGTAATAATATTATTTTTTACCGCCTATATATTTTTTTGCAAATATAATTTATTTATTTATTTAATTTTATTTATGTCATTATTATTATATTTAGATTTATATTTATTTAAACGAAATAAATTTTAGTTTGTCTTATCAATAATAACGGTTACTTTATATATTTAATTTAAGGAAATTACTAACAGATGTGGAAAATTTCGAAACTGATACTCCCATCACCATCATCATCATCATCATCATCATCATCGAGAGAGAGACTAAGATTATATACATATTAATATATATATATATATTTTTTTTTCTTCAAATACAGATCCTCTCTTATCTTGATGAAAATAAATTTATTTACTTTATCTGTATATCTTTGATAATATTTTTTTTCCTTCCCTCATAATCTAATCTTATTTTCACCCTTGAATTATCTTTTTTTATTTTTTATTTTTTTAAAATTCTCATTGATAATTATTACAAAAAAAAAAAAAATACATATAATATTATTACACAATGTTGTTTAATAATTTTGAAATATAAATTTTTCGTCGAGACGATAAAAAATATTTGTATTTTTAATATTTTTTTTTTTTTTTTAAATTAAAAACTGATAAAATTTATTTAAAATAACATATTGATAAAAAAAATAAAAAGAAAATCATGACCAGTATTAATTTTCATTTGTTTATAAATTTAAAAATAAAATTAAAAATTGTTTTTTTTTTTTTTTTGTATATAAAAAAAAAATTATTACAAAATGTAACAACAAAAACTCGTTATCTTATTACCACGCGTACGTGACTTAAAACCATCTGCCGATGATATTTTATATTTTTTTTTTCCAGTTGGACCACAAAGAAAAAAAATATATAAGCACGCGACTGATGGTCCGTTTAAAAACAGCCAAAGAATGGAGATTCTTTTCGTGGCACACGCGTTTCTTATAAAATTATTTTTATTTTTTCGAAATATTTTATGATCGTATGTACCACCTGCCTATATGATATATCATATACCTATATGTATATTGAAAATCTTCATCATCATACATGTCCAGGTGGGTACTCTTCTCTGATTACTCGTTTCGAAAAAAATATAACTTTGCGTGCTCAAATGTTAATAATTCTTTGTTCGAAATATAAAAATTTATATAATAATTTTATACATTTTTTTTTTTTACGGATTTTTCCATTTATAGAAATTTTCCATTATCCTTGAAATTTAATCGTGTTGAATTGTTGAAATAACAAATGAAAAAAAAAATTTGATAAATAAATCAAGATTGAATATTTTTTGCGAAATAAATTTATTGACTCAAAGTCAAGTTTTATTTCGATATTGCGCGTATAATTGTTATTTGTGTTATTTTATTTATTAAATTTATTATGGTTTTTAGACTACTTTGTAAATTTATTTGTATAAAAAATTATTGTAAACTGGTAAAGGATATTATATTCAAGAAATTTTAAAAGTTCACCATGACCCCAAGGACTATCATCGAAGGCCAAGTTAATCTGGGTCGTGGACAAATTATCCTTCCGCTCTCAATGATGCACAGCATTTTTTTTTTTTTTTCATTTATAAAATAATTTCCATGTAATTATTAAAATTTATATAAATATTTAAACAAAAATTTCTATATCAAATAAAAATTTGCTGATTAATTTTTTTCGAAATAATTTTCATAGAATTTTTTATAAATATTTCTACAAAATTTAACAGTTAATAAAACAATTAACATTTTATAATTTCTCTATAAAAATTTATAAATATTTAATAAATAATTAATAATAATAATAGTTGATAATAAATACTGTAGACGGCAGCACTATTCAATATATATGTTGTTGTGTGTTCAGACACCAACACATATTGCTTATTATTATTTTTTTTGTTGTATCATATTGAATGATCCACCAGCAACAACAACTCACGTGTTACCAACTTACCACCAGATATAATTTATAATAAAAAAAAATATAATTAAATGGCGGATAATAATAATAATAATTCAAAGTCAGAGTCATTGAATTTTAAAGGTGGTGAACCAGGTGCAAGTCGTCATGGTAATTTTATAAATTATTACAACTTTCATTCAGCTGATGAGCGTATCCAACAACTTCCTCAAGGAGTGTGGCAAACAAATAATTTTGACAGGAAATACATTGCTCTTGATGTTGGTTGTAATGCTGGTGTAAGTATAAAATTTTTTTTATATTTAAAAAAAAACTAAACCAATATAAAATTGTTGTTGTTTTTTATTTTTAATTTTAAGTGGTTTTTAAAATGTTTTTTATTATCATATTATTTCTGTCTAGTGATATATGAAAAATATAAAATAGACAGACAGTTGTCTACAACCAAATAGTACCTATTAATTTTCAACAAAACTCGTGTTAAAATTGTTGATGGAATATTATTTCCGACCACACGCGGAAACAGCTGCCGGACGTTGAAATTTAAAAAAAAAAAAAAGTCTATCTTTGTTAAGGCGAGATAATGTTCAGTTAACAAAATGATAGCCCTAAAAATTCCAACAATATATAGCTGATTTATATTTAGAAATATATCCTATAAGTATATATTTTTATTTTGTTATTTATATATGTAATTTCTCTTTTAGCTCCTTAAGATTTCTTAATGATCAAGGCACACGCGCCATCAACTGTCGGCATTTAGACTTTTTTTTTCTATTTATTTAAAAAAAAAAATAGTAACTATATTTACATTAGTTGAGTATTTTTCTAAATATAGATTTTACTTTTTAGTATATGTATATTATATATATTTTCAACGAGACAATATATTTTACTATTTTTTATTTTTTGATCTCATTCTTTCATGTAGCTAAAAGATGAATTGATTTTTTTTTTTCATCAACTTAATAAATAAATTTTTAATGTTGAAATATTTTATTTTATATATATATACACAAGGTCTAGACACGTATATCTTGTCGTAGTATATATATATTATTTTATTTTAATTAAATTTTGATGCTAAAATTGTATTTTTATTTTATTTTTTGTTGATGTAGAATTTGACTGTTGGTTTGTATAATTATCTTGGCAATCAACTTCCGGATATTGATGTTAATATATTGGGTGTTGATTTGGATGAAGTATTGATTAAACGAGCTTGTGAAATAAATGAAATAAAAAATAATAAATCAATAAATTTTAAATGTCTGGATATTGTCAGTGATAAATGTGACAAAGTATTGAATGACTACTTGAAATTATTTGAAAGAAATAAATTTGATGTTATATTTTGTTTTTCAATAACCATGTGGATACACTTGAATAATGGTGATGAGGGTCTTGTTGAATTTTTAAAAAAAATATGTTGTATAACAGATATGTTGGTTATTGAACCACAACCATGGAAATGTTATAGAAATGCATCAAGAAGATTAAGAAAAATTGGTAAAGATGATTTTCCACTTTTTAAAAAATTAAAAATTAATGGAGATATGAACAAGTGGATTGAAGATATTATTTGTGGTGAAAATTGTGGTTTCAAGAGGATACTTTCAACTCAAGATAACACATGGGGAAGAAAAATTTTAATATTTAAAAAAAATGTAAAATAAATTTAATTATTTTTATAAATTTTTTTTTTTTTTAATAAATAATGTATATATTGAATTTAATTAATAATATATTCATTATTATTATGATTTTTATCAAAAGTATGGTAACAATGTTAAAACCTTGTGTCACATTTGTGGTTTTTTACATTATATTTTGTATCGTGGTTTTTTTTAATTTGTCCCTGGCTCAGTTTTACAATAAGATTTTTTTTTTTTTTTAATTTTTATATAAAATTATTCATATAATCAACAAAATAATTTTCATCCCACATTACACATTACAAAAATATATTTAATCAAATTTTGTAAATAAAAAAAAAATTAAACTAAACTGTTATTATATAAACAAAGAACAAAAAAATTTAGCTATAAAAATAAATTTATATATTAATCAAGTAAGTAGGTATTATTATTATTATTATTATTATTATTACTTTTTTAATAATCAATCAAGGACAATTAAAATAAAATTAAGATGAAAATTAAATCAAAATCGCGACACAAGAGGGCAGAAGTGTATGGCTAAATAAATAAAAAATAATAGAAAACAAATAAAAATTAATAAAAAAATAAAACAGATATATAAGATTTACTTGTATGTAAGTAGTTTTTTTTTTTTTTATATTTTTATATGTGAAACAGTTAACAACGTTTGATGGCACATCATCAATTTAATTAAAAAAAAAAATAATAAATTAATAATGAACTCTGCCAGCAAGGTGAGTTTTGATAATAAATTAAATAAACTTACCATTTTTTGTTGATAATTTCAATAAAATTTACTCCAAATTTGTACATAATATTTACAAAATTATTGAGTGATTCTATGATTTCCACTATCACAAAATATAAACTGACCCCCATCATCCCACATCATCCCCTCACAAACACACACTTGTATTTTATATTTTTATATTATTATTTTTTTTTTTTTGTTGATCACGTGTCACAAAATAGCCCGCCTTCAAAAAGCTTCCCCAACAACACCAACAACACCACACACAATACATTTGACAATTTATCACAATGGATCCAGAAAGTGGAAAAAAGGTTAGGTTATGTTGACCGGTTTTGTTTATATTATTAAAATTAAAATTGATAATTTTATAATATTGTATCAATGACACAGCATTATAAATAATATTTAATTGAATTGAAAATAATTTGTGTTTATAATATATTTTAATTAATATTATTATTAAATTTTAGGTTGGTGAAATTTTTACTGCTGCTGGTGCAGCTTTTAATAAACTTGGTGAACTTACAATGCAATTGCATCCAAGCACAGATTCACCAGCTGGGTAAATAAATTAATTATAATATTTAAATATATTATTTATTTATTTTATTATAAAATAAATAGTTTTTTTTTTTTTTTTTTTTATTGTTTACATGTTGACTGCCATTTTGGTTTTTTTTTTTGTGACAATGGCGTTGACTCGTGATAATCAGGCGGGAAAATTTAAATGATGAAAAAATATAGATTTTTTTTTAATATTGATTTTATTTTTTTATTTTATTTATATAATTATTTTTTTACGGTTTTAATCTTAGTAAATGGACTGACGAGGAAATTGAGATGCTTCATCACTCGGTTCAAAAATTCAGTGAAGATTTGAATAAATTAAGTGAACACATCAAAGGAAGAACGGTGTAAGTCATTCAAATATTATTTTGTTTATTTATATTAAACAAAAATTAAAGTGATAGCTCAATTTTCTACGTCAGTATATATTTTTTTAATAATAATGAATTTTATTTATTTATTATTTTTTAGCTCACAGATACGGACGACACTGAAGAAGAAAGCTTTTGAAGAAGCTGGTATACCAATTAAAAAACAAACATCAAATCAAACAATTCAAAAACAACAACAAACATCAGTAACAACAAATCAAGGAATTATTGGTAAATCTGCTGATGTTACATTAAATATGTTAAATGCACCAGAATCAGAAGTTGATGCTGAAGATTTACCAGAAGAATGCAATGTTAAATTAGAATTTGAAGGTCCAACTGAAGAAGTTGCAGCGTAAATTTAATAATAATATATATATTTTTTTTTTATTTTTTAATCAATTAAAATTATCTAAATTTAATTATAATTATTTTTTTTTTTTTTTATAATACACAAATTAAATAAAAGAAAAAGAAAAAAAATATAAAAATATAACTTTTTTTCTTTGTGAAAAAAAAAAAATAAAATTATATCAAACTGAAATTATTAAATCTAAATTGTTTTAAATAAATTAATCTATTAATAAATAAATAAATAAATCTCATTTTATGATTATTATTAAATTAAAAAAAAAAAAAAATATGATTATTATTTGATGTGTCCTCTGGTGGCTTGTTGGTAAACTAATATTGCAATGGCGATCAAGTTTTGATGAAAAAAAAAAAAAATATTTATTACAAGTATCAAGTGTCAATTGTTGCCCCACCCACAAGTGTTTATTAATTAATTGACATTAATAATAAGTTTTTTTTATTTAAATTAAAAATATAAATAATGGCAACAGTTGGTGAACCACTTAATCTCAAACGAGGTAAGTTTCATGTTTTTTTTTTTTTTTTTTTTTATCTCTTTAATAAATTCCAATTGCTCTAATTTTATTAAACATTTGTTTACATGTATATTTTTTTTAATTCACAATAACAATAATTAATATTATTATTATATTTAATATTTAGATGTTCAACGAGCAATTGAATTACTTGATAAACTTCAAAAGAGTAAGTATATTTATTATTTTTTTATAATTTATTTATAGATTATTGATTTATTAAAATTTATATTAAATTTATTTATTTTTTGTTTAATCAGGTGGTGAAGTACCAAGTACAAAATTAGCAGCATTACAAAAAGTATTACAAAGTGATTTTTTAAATGCTGTTAGAGAAGTTTATGAGCATGTTTATGAGACTGTTGACATTCAGGTAAATAAATATTTTAATAATATCAATAATAATAATAATAATAATAATAATAATTGATAAATTTTATAACAGGGATCTCAAGATGTAAGAGCATCAGCAACAGCAAAAGCAACTGTTGCTGCATTTGCAGCAAGTGAAGGACATGCACATCCAAGAGTTGTTGAATTACCAAAAACAGAAGAAGGTCTTGGTTTTAATGTTATGGGTGGAAAAGAACAAAATTCACCAATTTATATATCAAGAATAATACCTGGTGGTGTTGCTGATAGACATGGTGGATTAAAACGTGGTGATCAACTTTTATCTGTTAATGGTGTTGTAAGTATTATCATTTAATTTGAATAATTTATTATTCAATAATTAATTTGATAACAAATTAAATAATATTTTAAAAATACTGATATTTATATTTATTTAATTTACAGTGTGTAGAAGGTGAAAATCATGAGAAAGCTGTTGAATTATTAAAACAAGCACAAAATTCAGTTAAATTAGTTGTTCGTTATACTCCACGTGTACTTGAAGAAATGGAATTGAGATTTGATAAACAAAGAGCTGCTCGTACTAGACGTCAAGTGCAATAAATTAATTAAATAAATAAATACATATATACATACACACAAACATATTTACATATACATACATAAACATACATACATTTATTTTATTTTAATGGAGAATATATTCATTTTATTAATTATAATCCCATTTACATTATAAATTAATTACACTGCATTTAATTAAAAACAACAAAAATTATAATTAAATAAATCAGGAATAAATCTTCCACATAAATATCCATCCTCATAAATTTAAAGAAAAAAAAAAATCCTTAAATATTTGTTATTAATCATGAGTGTTATTATAATAATGAATTATTTAAAAATTGTATTATTAATAATTATATTATTATATATATTATTAAAATTATTAGAATAATAGATCCTATATACATATATATATATAATTATTTGTGTTTATTGATTTTTTTCGTATAGTTGTAATATTTTATTATGTAATATTACATAGTTTTTTATTTGATATTAATTGTTTATTAATTATTATCAATTTTTAATGCATATTTATTGTTTAACAATTATTAATAATTATTTATAATTTTTTTAAAAATTTTGACAATAAGAAAATGATGATAGCGCCATCTTAATTATGCCGAGTTAGTTATTTTTTTCAAAATGGCCGCGCTGCTTTGTTGAGTCGAGCAGTCGAGCAGACGCGTGTCGTGCAGTACATAGCTCCTGAATAGTCTATTTTTTTTATTATTTTTTTAATTGTTTAAACAATATAAATTGTTATTAAATTTATTGTTAAATGTGTTATAAATATAATGTGTAAATAATAAATGCTGAATTTTGTGAAATTGATGAAAAAACAATAGACGCTGTCAGTGACGTTGAAGCTGAAATAAAAAAAGACTAATTTGCTTCACAAATGACAAATGGTATGTAAATATTATTATATTTCATTGTTGTTAATTATTTAGTACATAAACAAATATATTCTAAGTTGATATACACATTTAATTAAGAAAAAAAAAAAAATTGTTTGAGGTTAGGTTGACATATTTGACAAAAAAAAATTTATTTATTTATATTTATCAAATTATTTATAAATATTATTATTATTTAATTATTTATAGCATTGTTTTGTCATATTATCACTAAAATACGTATATATTTGCATTAATATTCATTAAAAATATACAAAATATGTCAATATAAATTTTCATTTGTTTGGGGTCTTTGTCAAACTAAATTTTTGTGATTGTTGGTTTATTTACTCATTATTTATTTTATGATGAAATTTATTAACCTAATTGTTTGATTATTAATTTATTATTTTGTTAATAATTAATAGTATTTATGACATTTATATTTATTTGATGTTTTTATTGTTGATAGATCTACTACCAAGAATTTTGGCAACTCAAACATCTGATGTTGTGTTGATTTGATTTATCAAGAAGAACAACAACAACAACTATTGATAATTGTAAATGACAAAAAAAGACTAAATTAGTTTGTCATTGAAGACAAAATCATCTTAAAGTACAGTGAGTTGTTTATTAGTATTTTTTAAAATTAATTAGTTTAATAATTTAATTTATTGTTACAGCTGAATTAACTTGGACAAGTGAGACTGAAGATTTTATCCAAATAAAATACAACAAGACAATTGTGATACATAAATAATAATCAAAGTGTTATTATAAATAAATTAAATTGATTCTGCATTAGCAACATATTATAAAGAAATAAAAAAATCATCAAGATCATCTACATGATATACTGTTACAACAATGACATCACATGGTGTAAGTATTGTTCTTGTTGTTGTTTGTGATATCCAGTAACCAGTTAAACAATTCATATTAGTAAACATTTATTTTTTTTTGATAAACTTTATCAATATTTTAATTTAAATTTATTGATTAAAATATATCAAAACATGTTGGTTGAGTATCAAGAGTATCAAGAAATATCTGCCTCTTTCAAAGAGAATGTTAAAGCTGATCACAGAATGACGTTTATTATCATCAGATGATTAGTGATAAAATGATTATAATTTTTAAATTAATAAATATGTGATAATAGTGAAAAATGTTGAGTGTTTGTAGTGTATTTTTAGTTGAGTTAGTTGATTTAAAAAGTGTTGTGTTATTAAAATTGTTGCTGATTGATTCATCTGGATTTTATCATGATCAACTACAACAACAACAAGGATAACATCGTGGGATGATGAACATCCGCATAAAAGGTAGGATTTTATTTAACTTATAATTCAATTGATAAATCCAATTGCATATTGTCTTGATTTATATTATAAAAATATAAACAGTTGTTGTTTATGATTTTTAAAAAATCAGATTATTGTTTTTATTAAATTTTTTTTAGGCCATTCTTTGTATTTTTTTTAATTCTCATTTATTTTATTTTGTGATGTAATTAAATAATACCTACATGCTCCTGTTTAGGTATTACATATTATCACCACATAATTATTATTTATTGATAAATGCATCAAATATATTTGCTGCTTAAAGCGCATTTAAATTTTTTTTTAAATATCGTTTTAAAATTCAGTGTAAGTTTATACAAAATAATACAGTGTTTTATTAATTTTTTTTCAAGTAAGTATAAATATTTTATTTTATAATTTTTGTATATATTAAAATGTGTAAAATTTTAAATACTATTTATTTTTTGATTGGTTTTTACAGCCACAAAAAATATAGGTATATCATCTGTTCTTTGACTGCAGTTTACACTGTAATAGACTCAATTGCATTCAAGTAACTAGAGTGTTACTAGCCTAGATCAGCCTAGATCAGCCTAGATCAAAGTTTCGGTAATTATACCATGCGTATGCGCATGTTGTATGGTTTAAATTTTATTTTAACCATCATTCATCCCTCATGCATCCCCATGTTTTATGTGCAATCATTTGGCACTAGCAACTTCTTCAGTTGACACAGGTGAAGCAGGTGAATTTAGGATTACAGCCAACAGACAGCCAATTTGTATTTAACTTTTACTAAAGCAACTTTTGTGTAGTTTTAAACTTTTTAATCATTTTAAATAAATATTAATTAATTAATTAATTCAAATAATATAATTAAAAATGGTTAATCCTAATGATTATCTTAAAAATTGTAAAGAACACGGTTTAAAGGTAATATTAAATACAAAATAATATTTGGTTATGTTATTATTATATTATGTAAACCATGTGGTGATTTTGCAATGTAAATTATATAAATTTTTATTTAATTAATATTTTCTTTTTTTTTTTTTTATATATAAATAGATTCATGATGCTACTGTAATGTCAAAAATACATGTTAATTTATTAGCAGAATATATTTATAAAAATGAATTATATGTTGCAAATTATTTATGGCAAAGTATTCCTGATACTTTAAAAATAAAATATCCAGATTTATCACAATTGGGTATTGTTTTACAATTTATGGATCAAAAAAATTGGACAGAAGTAGAAAAAGCACTTGATTATCATTGGCCTGTAGAAATTAATGACATGATGTTTGGAGTTAAAGGTAAATATAAATTAAATAAATATAAATAATTATTATCATTTTAATTAACAAAAAATTATTTTTTAAATTATAGAAAATATACATAAATGTGCAATGTTATTGATAGAAGAAGAAAATCCATCACTTTATTCAGCAGTATTGGAATCAATAAATGGTTTATCACTTGATGAATCAAACGATAATATTTTTGATAATTATAATTGCAACTCTTTTGATTCAACTGATTCACCATCACCACCACCACCACCGCCATCACCTATTATTTCTAATAAAGAACAAAAAAAAAAGGAACAACAATTTTATCAAAATGAACGTATTTCTCTTTATCTAAAAACTAGACAATTTGTTATTTAATAAACAACAACAACAATTATGATGACAACGTATCTTTAATTTATCAATAAAAAAAAGGAAAGTTTTTTGAAATTAAAGATAATAATAATAATTTTACAATTTTAACTAAGTTACTAAATAAACAATAAAAAAAATTAAAAAAAAAAAAAAAACGACTTTTAGTCAAGTAATTTGAAATATTACCCGTGTAAATGTTTTTATCATTATCATCAACTTATTCACATGCCCCAGGTTAATATATTTAAAAATTTTTAAAAATAAAAATCAGCGACATTCCAATGGGACTTGTTGATCATACTATTGAAGAAAAATAAAATAAAATAAAATATATATATACTGATGTGAAGATGGGTATTTGAACCCCAGGTGAGCGGCAAAAGCGTTCATAAATTTTTTTATTTAAAAAGTAAAATGTGTAGTGCCAACGGCGTTGCTATGACCTCACCACCACCATCATCATCGTCATTACAAGAAAGACTTTTTTGTTTTTTAATTTTATTTATATAAAATTATTATTTAAACTTAATTTATTTTATTTTTTAAAATCTATCAATACATGTTATATATATTACTTAACTTGTACCAAAGTTTGTCGAGCAAGACCTTTGATGATGATAATACAACAACTCTCTCGTGTTATATAGTTACTATATATAATCTATAATTTTTTTTTTTTTATACATATATATAAAACAACAACAACAAATTGATGAAATATATATAATTTTATTATTTATTTTAAATATTTATAAAGGGGAGGCTCTTAACATCTCAACATCACACGAGATTGTCTCAGCATGACGAAATAATATCTTGGTGAATTATATACGCACCCTGTAGCAAAATAATAAAAAATATATATTATAATAAGCATCTCTCTTTGGTTTATTGTTAACTTTAGTCTATGTTGCAATAATAGAAAAATATTATAAAATATTTTATATATATATATATACAGGGCGGTGCAAAGAAGTGTTGTTCGATTGTTATACCTTATCGCGATCCATCCTTTTCAACAAAATGAACGGATCAATCTTTCTTATATTCTTTATATTATATTAATATTAAATATACTTATATATTTTCTTTTTTTTTTTTTTTTTTATTGCTAGGCATCATTGTGATCTCACTTTATTCATTTGTTTATTTATTATTTTTATTTGTCTTTTATTTAAAAAATTTAAAACTTAGTGTGATGATGATGATGATGATGATGATGATATGTATCTCTTTTCTTTACTTATATATATATCTCACGTCAAGAGAAATTTTTAAATACTTTTTTAAAATTTTTTTTATATGAATTGGTTGGTGTGTATATATGATTCTGCTGCTGCTGCTGCACCTAGTCACATCTATTTTGCATTGTGATCATTTTGATATGATATATTGAATTATAAACTTGTTGAAATATATTTTAAACTTTCCACAATGATTTTACATTATAATTGTTTAATATGTATATATTTTTTAAAATTTTTTTTATTATATTAATCATAATGAATTTTATAATTTTATAATATTATTTTGCATTGTCACAATTATTGTGACGATTATTGTTGATTTTATTATTTATTATAACTTAAATATTTTCAATTGATACTTGATTATTATATAATAATTAAATTTATTATATTTTATATAAATAATTAAATATTTTTTAAATTAAAAATATAAAATACAAATTACTAAATTTATAATAATTTTAAAGTTGTTGAAAGAATTTTTAAAAGCTCATAAATTAATATATCAAATTGTAATAATATTAATTTATCAGACAAAAGTGAAAATATAATTTTTAATTTTTAATTTATATAAATGTTGAGTAACTGGTAATTAATATTTTTCTGATTAATTTGAAAATTATTAATGACTATTGATATTTGTGTATAATTATTTTTATCATATATTAATCATGTAATTGGGGGGTTGTATAAATGATGTTTGTCAATCAATCATTATTTATTTATTGAATTAATATTTTTATTTTTCTAAATGATTACTGTATATGACTCGCAGGGGGGTTCATGTATTATTATTATCATTATACAAATGACTTTTGATGGACGTAGATAAAATATAAAATCTGACAACTAGCCAAATTACAATTTTCCATCATCTCAAGCGAAAGCCATCTCTCTACTATTTTTTAAAATTAAAAAAAAAATAAATATATATATATTTTTATATTAACAATAATAATTGTTAATCAAAAAATTCATTTGACAAGTTTCAATTTATTTTATGACTCACACCTGTCGTTGCATAAATCTTAATAGAGTTTATATTTATATATTTTTTTTTATTTATTTAATAACATATTAATTATTATTTATCACTTGAATAAATAAATAAATAAATAAATATATATTTATAATAAATTAAATTTACAAAAAAATTAAAATATTAAATAAAATTTATTAATAATTTTTAATTTAATTGAAAAAAAAAAATTAATTAATTAATTAAATTAAATTTAAAAATAGTAAATTTGATGATAATTTAAATAATCAAGATTTGAAATATCAAAGAAATGAGGAAATGAATTTAAAGCAAGTGAATTATTTAAAAGATCAAAAAATAAAAAACAATAGAAAAAAAATTCCAGAAGAACGATGCACTCGTGCGACGACTTCGTGGTAATTTCACAACACAAAAAATAAATGATATCCCCAAGTACATAATACATACAGTGCAAATGGTGAACCAAAGAAATATCTTAAAGGTGCAGGTTAAAGACAAGAGGTGAGGCCACATAGGCAATGAAGATAGGCTAGGCCCTCTCGAATATATTGTATAAATATATATATATACCTATAAATGTTGTTGCAGAAAGTGAGAGAGTTGTATCAAATACAAATACAAATATAATATTTAAAATTTAAAAAAAAAAAAAATACAATAAACAAATCATTTATTTATATCATCAACACACACATACTCTATCACATATTTTTATTATTAAATTTTTTTTAATAATATATATAAAAAAAAATAATAATAAACAAAAGGATAATAATGTATAAATTTTTAAATGTATATGCAAGACCTCTTGAGATGAAGCAAAGATACAGATCAATGTGTTCCGGGAAGTGGAAACTTTATAGACTTTATTTTTTTTTTTTTTTTTGTAAATTATATAAATGATAAATAAATTGATGACTGAAAAATATATATATTTATGATTATTTTATTTGCAATGATTTTCATAATTATATAATAATATAAATACATTGAAAATTAATTATTTCGATTGGAAATTTATTTTTTCGAAATCCAAATAGATATATTTTTTTTAATTAATAAAAGTTAATATGGATAATAAATTTTGGTTAATTTGTCATTTTAATTAATTGGTTGTGTTTATAATTTAAAGTGGATATTTTATATTTATTATATTTTCAAAGTAATGCAATCTCATCTTGATTATCATCATCATCATCACAATGTGAACAATGAGGAAGACCCAATGCAATGACGATGTGGTGTATCACACTTTCTTCATATAGTCAATGTTTAAAAATAAAAAAATAAAAAAATAAAAAAATTTATATATATAGAATATAGAATAAGATATACCTCCAGGAGAATGGAATACAGAATCACCTCGGGTTAGGCATCGCCCACGTTTTAAACCATTGTCTTAAATTTTATTTGAGATCAAATACAATATGAAAAACCACATACACATATACACATACTAATATAAATAATTTTTCATTTATTGTAATATATATTTTCATTCTTCATGTGTATTATAATAATATCATATAGGTATATACAAAAATTCTTTAGATGCATATTAAAACGCCTCATCCAGGAAGTATACACATTTATAAATGTATAAAATATTTTAACACATTTTCAAGACACATTTATCTTGTCAATGATATTTCAAATTATTTTGATATATTATGCAGCTCGCTTATTTGAAAGCACTGTATTTATATTTTTCTAATAAATTGTTGAAGAATAATACAAAATTTAAAGAGAAAAAAAATTAATAATATTTTACTGATAATATCATATTATATAATTGTAATTTATATTTTTTAATTTATCATAAATATATATATGTAAATAAAATTATGAAATTAATATTTTTCTAAAAAAAAAAAAAAGAGTAAATTATTAAATTAAGATGAGATTAATTGAATGAGTTAATAATATTGTTAATTTTTTAATTTATTATCATAAAATAAGAAAAGTAATTCTCTCATTATTTTGTATTTTTCTTAATTATATTTATTTAATTGTGGCGTGTGCCAATGTTTATTTATTTATTTATATTTATTTATATTTATTTATCTTGTTTGATGCTTGGTGTTCCACTTCAGTTTGAATAGCGTGGGATAGGCCCTTGGGATGATAATTACACCTCAGTATTTAATGTGGTAATTTTTATGTATTTACACACAATTTTATATATATATTTTTTTTTTTTTGCATTTTTTTGTTAAACAGTTTTTATTTATTTAATTTAATTTTTTTTAAATATAACTATTTTTTGCAATGGCTAAAGACATTGTTAAATTTTTTGGTGGAATATACAATCAGATGATGATGATGATGATGATGATGATGATGATTCATGAGCTGTCCAAATGTCTGCATATTTGAAAATACCTTTGTATAATTTTGTTTTTAATATATATATTCATGAAGAAATAATAAAAGAGAAAGATGATTTCAATTTGAAATAAAAAAATAAAAAAATAAAAAATAAAAAATAACATTAGCAAGCATTTAGGTCGATGTTTAGTAGTGTCATTTAACAATATATTTATTCACAATTGCAATTTGCATACCATACAAATATTTTATATACTTATATCCTTAACTATTTTATAAAAGTGAGAATGGCACGCGAGAAACAAAAATTCATAACGATTTTATAAATAATTATATATATTTTTCTTTTTAATTTACCATTTTTGTAGTTTTTTTATTTTTTTTTTTTACCTCTCACTTGTTTTATTTATATTTTAAATCATGATACCTTGTCGCATCTTTGCATTCATTATAATAAATTAATATAAATAATAATAAAAAATTTTTTAAGAAAAAAAAAATATCCAGCCAGACAACTATTGCACCAATACTGAATCTATAAAAAAAATAAATTATCAAGTCCCACATTTATCAGATAAATTAATAATAATAATAATAAATTAATATAAATATTCAAAAATTATTATATTTTTATCTATAAAATAACTTTTACCTTCTCTTTGGTCAACCAATTTTATTTAACATGTGTTTTATTGAAAAATATTAAAATAAAATTCTTTTTTTTTTTTCTTTCCATTGTAAAATCATCAATTTTTTAAATTTTTTACTCAGTTACTTATATATATATTTGAAATATAAAAAAAGGAAACAAGTGCTTTTCACTTCTGCAATCACTTATACCATTATATCGCAATTCTCAATGAGTTGGCAATTAACAGACAACAACAAAATAAAAAAATCTCAAGACATGCATCTTCATTTTTATCTCCCTTTTTTTTTTTTTTTATTATTTATTTAATTTTTTTTTCTACATCTATTAATTCATCATTTAACAAAAATATAGTGGGAATAAAATATTAAATACAACCCTGAGGCTGTAAATTTGTGGTACACGTATATCTCTTTAATTCAACGCAATGATTTCCTATAATATGATAATAATTTTAACAGGTAGACTTGGCACTCCTTCAAATATATATATATTTATACAATGCCACCCATTTATTTTTTTTTTTTTTTAAATATTTATAAACAAAGTGTGGCTATTGAAATCACAATTATCATCATCAACAGCAGTAGTGATAGCAACACCATCTTACAAGTTGGACCATCATCATCATCATCAACAACATCATCATCATCATCATCATCATCATCAACAGCATCATCAACAACATCAACAACATCAGCAACATCAGAAACATCAACAACAGTAGTAACAGCAACACCATCTTACAAGTTGGACCATCATAATCATCATCATCATGATCATCATCACCAACCATTATTATCATGATGATGATGATGCTATTGGTGATGCACAATCAAGTAAAGTGAAAGGCGTCGGTCCTTGTTGAAATACACTAACAAATATATATATTTAATTTAAAATACTATATAGCTAGTATTTTTTTTTTTGCACATATAGGTTTATATATATTTTAGCTAATACCTATGTATAATATTATTTGTATGTTTGTGTGTTTATATAAAAATAAAAATAATATAGCAACATCAGACAAGGTCCCCCCGCGCCCACGGGGTTATGGGTCGGCTCACCCACTTCTACAATATTATACCTCCTGGCCCTTCACCTCTCGATCGATTCAACCGGGATCAGCATCATCTTCTTCATCTTCATTTTATTCCTCTTTGTAGCATCCTCAACGGTTCTTGTTGTACACAACATAATGTTACATCTATAACTCGTTTTATTTTTATTTTTTATTTTTTTTATAGATGCAATTGTGTATTTGTAAATTAAAATACTCTCGTTAACAAAATACAAGTATAAATAAATAAATTTTCATTATATATTTTTAACAATAAAAAAAAATATTTAAATTTTTGGAGAAATTTATTTATTTATTATTGAAAAAAAAAAAAAAATATATATGGAGGTTAATCATTAAAATATTTACGTAAAAAAAATAATAAAAAAACAAATTTTTTTTTTTTTTTTTTTTTTAAAAAATTATGCAAGACAAAAAGCTGCACGCTATCATTTTGCATAAAAAAAAAAAAAAAAATTCAAATAAGATTTTTAAAATTGATAATAATAAAATGAAAAAAAAAAAAAAAATTTATTTATTTATAAAAATCATGCCAGACAATTTTATTTGAATGGTTTTATATATGGATATGGAGATTTAAATTTATATTTATATTTTTATTTTTGGTAATGTCTAGGCTAGCTTAATATATACAACGGTATATATATTTTTTAAAATTTTTTATTTGGTCATCTTGGGTTTATTATTTTGTTGGTGAAATAAGGCCACTGAACCTTCTTCTTCTTTTTCTTCTTCAACTTGGTCTATAAATTTTTAATTTATAATATAACGTCTAAGAAAGTGATGACTCGATGACTGACGTTAATTTTTGAATCTATTTTTTTAATATTTTTTTTTTTTTTTGTTTATAAGTATATGTATATTAAATTAATATGTATATTTAAAAATATAATAATTAATTTTTCGACTTTGACATGATAGAATTGTAAACAGGTCAGTGACATCAAAAGAAAGTTATGTTTGAAATTTTTTTTTTTAAATTGTAAAAATATTTTTGATATTTTATTTAAACATATTATTATTATTATTAATTTGTTTTATGAAAATGTTTAGTTAATTGGTAGCTAAATAAAAAAATATAATTAATGTCTACTGGAATATTTACAACTATCAAATTTTTATTTATTTTATTTTATTTTATTTTTTTTTATCATCACTAATTTTCTCGTAACATCTATTTGCAAATAAATTTATATATATATATAGTTTTTTTTTTTTTTTTAAATTATTTAATATTTTTTATTATTTATTTTTATTTTTAGCTAAAAAATTTATAATCAAAAATTTAAGAAAATAAATTATTTAATTTATGATTTATTAATTATTTTTTTCAATATAATTTAAATTAGTTGAATTTTTATTTATTTATTTATTTATATAATTAAATTAACAATTTTATCGTAATATCTTTGGAAAATATTTAAAAAAAAAGAGGGAAATCTGTATGCACCTGTGATTATCGTGACAGATGGCTCATGAAATATTCTACTGACATGGGGTGTAATCAAATGAAGGAACTTGGATTATTACATAATAAATATGCAGAAATAATAAAATAAAAAAATACTGATTATAATATGTATGCAGTATTTGTAAATATTTTAAATATTATTTTTTTTTTAAATTTGAAAATTGTAGCTAAAGAAAAGGTCGTCGTGTGAGCTCGAGTTTGCTTCTTTATATTTATTTAATTTTTTTTTTTTATAATTTATTTATTTATTTAATTTTTTTTTTATTATGGATTTTAAATCATTAAATATATATAAATATATAGACACATGATAAATACGACATTACAACGACATGTAGGCTAATTCAAAAAATCCTATCGGAGAAAGTTCAGTATACCACCACTGAATGCATAGATAAATTTTTTTTTTTTTTATATTCAATTTATTTATATATTTTATTGCTTAATATTAAACTTAATTTTCAAAAAAAAAAAAATACCTATATATATATTTTAGCTTTCCATTATATATAAAATAAAATAAAATTTAACAAAAAATAAAGAAGCTATTGATAAATTGATTTAAAAAATCAAACTAAACATAAATAAATAATAAATAATTAAATAATTATCATTGTTCTATATTTAAATAAAAATAAAAATTCAATATATATATAAATATATAAATAATTTGAAATATCAATTAAATGTCAATGAGAAATTGAAGAAAAAAATAATAAAATTAAATTAAAGCAAAATAATTAATAAATTTAATTACCATTATGATTTAAAATTGATAAATGACAAAATAAATAAAATGCTAAAAGGCTCATTTGGATAATTAAATTTGTTTGTCATTAACATGAGGATGTTTAATCATCATGATGATTGTTAAAAATTAAAAATATAAAATTAAATTTAAACAAGTTTCATTGTAAAAAAATAAATAACAAATTATATATATATTTTATTTATTATAAATGAAAATAAATTGATAAACAGGGCCAGTAGTTTAATTTGTGAATTAAAAAAAATAAATATAAATAAAAAAAAGGATTGGTATATATAAACGTAATGTTAATGTAATGTCGTCGTTTCACATCATGTACAGAGGTGAGAGTACTCTCTCGTGCACCTCTCACTCTCAAACAAATATAAAATTATAAAAAAAAAAAAAAACTAACAACAACGTTTGACTTTACATTGGCTTCACTTGGCTTCTTATACTTGAGCTTTTTTTTTTTTTTTTTTTTTTTTCATGATGTAGCTTTGAATTGGTCCTTTATTTTTTTTTTTTCTTCTCTTCTCATCATCGTCATCGTTATTTTTCCCTCTCTTTTAACTCTTTTTTTAATTTTTTTTTTTTTTTTTTCATTATTTTATATTCGTGGTCGTGTTTTTTATATATACAGAGAGCCGTTGGCTTTCCCTTTCACACGCGGCGCTAATAGCCCCCATCGTTTTAGACTATCTATCGGTAGAGGAATCAAGAGGTGAGGCCAGACGAAGAACGAGAAATTACACTTTATGTATATATTATATCTTATGCACTTTTATAATGCACTTTTTATATTTATTATATATATATATATACCTATGTATATATAAATGAGAAACGTAACTTCAACAAGACAAAATGAATCGTGTACTTGCCAACTTGTTCATATATATTATAGAAAAATATAAAAAATATAAAAATAAAAATTATGGATATATATATCTTGGGGTCCAGTGCACTATGACTTATATTTTTATATATTTTAAGACTTGTATTTCATACTATAAACTATCGTTTTTAACAATCTCAAGTTACATCGAAATGTAAAGCCATTCTTCTTCAATTTCAATGCGACAATTCACCTGCATAAATACTTTTTTTTTTTTATTTATATTTAAAATGACAAATAGAAGAACATCTTGGGTGATATTATTTAAAATCATTGATCAGTATCATTGAATATGGAGTTACAATATTGAATTTATTTTATCATGATTAAATATATTTATTCATTTTTTTTTTTGCCTATTTGTATAGTATTTATTTTATTTATTTATGATGCACACGATTTTACTGATTTATTAAATGATAATAATATATATTTATATATTATTTTTTATTAATTTTTTTTCATCATTTGAAATTAAAATTTTATAAAGATGGTTATGTTATTATATTTTTTGTTTAATCGAGTTTAACAAGAACTTTGTGATTAAAAGATTAAAGATTATTTAAAAAAAAAAAAAAAGAAAAGTAATTTTTTTTTGTATATCGATGATAATGATGAAAGGTGGTATATCAAGTGTTGAAAATAAATTATATTTATTATTAAAAGAGATAATAAAATATGAGAAATTTTTTTTATTCAAATGATGGGTTATTTTTGATAAGTAAATTTCACTGTGTTATGATTTTTATTATTATTATTTTATTTCATTTTTTTTTGATTAAATTTATATTAAATGTAGCTAAAAAAAAGATTATTGATTAATTTTATTTTAAAATATATATTATGATTATTTATTGGGAAATATAAATTAATTATGACAAAAAATATACAGCAATTGCAGCGAGTTAATTTTCAAAATTTCAATCTTGAATTTTAATTTTTTTTCTGGAAAATGAACGAATGGATTGTATTGAAAATTTACTGGATAATTGAGAAAAATATTCTAAATAATTTAGAGCCAATTAGCACTTGGAAAAATAATTTTTTTTATTCAACATATCATTTTCGATTTATATAATTTTAAATAATAAATAAAATTAAATTAAATCTTTGAATTTTTCTGTTGTAAAAATTAAATATTATACACACACAATTACATAATAATAAATTATAAATTTTTTATTTTAAAAAAGACGATTGCCTCAAATAATTTATATATATTTATTTTTATTTTTGTCATTGAAATTAACAAACTGGATATGGGTTCATCATATGCATGAAATATGTAAGGTCATATTTATATTTATATTTATTCATCGATCAATCAGTTGATAATTAATAATTTTTATATATTTAATTTTAGTTTTTTTTTTTTTTTTTTTATACGTTCGATTGCCCATGAATAATATTTTTTTTATTTTATTCAAAAAATTAAAAAAATACAAACAACATGCAGTCGTAATCAATAAAATTTATTTCAATAAAATTGATTGTGTATTATTGATAAACTATTATGCAAAAAAAATTTTTAAAATTGGTCATTTTAAAACCTTGACAAGTTATATTGAATTAATTTTTCATAAAATTAAATAATTTAACATTTTTTAAATATATTTTTCTAAATTATAAAATTATAAATAAATAAATATATTTTTTGATTTATTTTTTTTCTACTTTCACTTGTTAAGATAATAAAGAAAACAAGTAAAATATTACAATGATAAATAAGATGATTTATAAATTCCAGAAAATTCAAGGCTTCATTTTAATATAATCACACTTCCTTGACACTTTTTTTTTATATAAATTTATTTAATTTTTATTTATTTATTTCTTTCACTTTTATATATATATTATTATTATTATAATACTTTGTTCCTTGATATTTTTTTTTCAACTATTTTTTATTATTTTATTTTTTATTTTTTTTTTTGCGCATGGTTCCAATTTACCAATGATCGAAAAACATTTCTCTTTTCCGCATCGTCATTAATAATTAACAAATAAATATATATTTATTGTCGAGAGAATAAAAAAAAAAAAAAAAGCAGACGATGTTCCCTCGTCCCACATCATTATTGACAGTAAACCTGATGCATAAATTGTTTATTTTTATTTTTTTTTTTTAACAGAGCAATGAGTAAAGCTTGTCCTGTATAACTTTCGTTATTCAAGATGATTTTTTTAAAATTTATTTTCATCATATTTTATTACACAACCTGTTGCTTCGTTTATGGGCCACCCCATATTTTTATATAAAAAAAAGTTTATCAATATAAAAATTTAAATAAAAAATTAAAGAAAATTATAATTAAAGTTGTACACTGTTTTTTTTTCTTTCAGTTGACAAAATTAAATAAAATTTCTACTTTTAATTATTGATTATTAATTAAATTTTGATACATGTGTGTTTAATTAATTAATTAATTTATAAATAAATTGTATTTCATTTTTAATATACAAGGAAATAATTTTTCAACAGATTAATGGTCAATCAGTATTAATAAAATTTGATAACCCAAATGTGATTAAATAAAAAATTCACGTGCAACATTCTCATTGACACAATATGCAATAATGATTATAGTTTTTTTTTTTTTTTTTTTTTTTTTTTGTCGAGATCAAGGGCGGCATGATAATTAAGAAACAACCGGGTCCTCAAATCTCGTTAACCTTGATAAAAAAAAAATAATATAATTTTTAGTATATAATTCCTACAGCTGTTAATCATCCACACAATATAAAACACACCAATCAGCGATTTTGCCAGATGCATTAATTTTAATTTTTAATTTTTATTTAATTTTTTTTTTAGAAATAAATAAATAAATATACAAAAGTTGTGTATAGGATCAACATGGACATCTTCAATCTTTACTACTTTCTAAAAGGATATTCTGTATAGACCTTCGAAAAATACCTCGCGGCCAACATCTTTATTTTTATTTTTTTTTTTTTTAAAATAATAATTTCCTATATTTATTTAATTATTTAATTTAATTTTTTTTATCATATATATATTTATTGAGCAGGCTTAATACGTATTTATGTCATTTATGTGAAATATTAAATAGAAAAAAAAATTAAATAACATAACTGCGAGAATAAAGTGTAAAAAAAAATATATATATATACTTATATTATTTAAAAATATTTAAGTATGATGTAAAATAAAACAAGATAGTTTGCGTGCATTTCTTGATGATATTACTGAGCAATATATATACTATTGCATAAAATTTTAACTCTTCCAAACACATAAATAATAAAATAAAAAATTAAGTCTTTGAAGTTTTTTTTTTTTTTTATATATTTCTTATAACTACATCTTTATCTGCATCGATTAAATAATTATCATCATCATTATCATTATTATTATTATTGTATGTATTGGTTCATATGTCGTTTAAAAAAAAATTTTTTTTTTTTTTTCATGTCATTAAATTTTTCTTATTTATAATTTTTTTTACCTGTAATTTATATTTTTTTTTCCTAACATGTAGTTCAAGATAATTTAAAAAATAGATAAAATAAAATAAATACTTATTCATATTAATTGATAAAAATCAATAAACAGATGAGTACATAAAATGAGGAAAAAGAAATTATGCTTGATGAATTATTGGCTTCTGAATTTATGAGAAAAGGTGAATATATATAATTATTTTATTTAACTAATATTACATCAAAGAAGAAAAAAAATAAATATATATATATGTATATGTTGTATAAATATATTATGCAAAAGTCAATAAACATTGTAGTGCAGTGGCCTGCCATGCAGAATCTTGAATCATATGGCTGTGTAATTTTATAACCGTCACCATGACCTCAGTTATAGGTATATATGTGCGTATTGTTATTAAATATTGTGGTCAAAAGTACATTGACATTGTTATTCTAATAGAGCTAGAAAATATATGTAATGATAATATCTGCTTGTTTTAATCAAAGGGTTGAAAGAGAATAAAAAAAATAATAAATGAACGAACAAATGAATGAATGAATGAATGAATGAATAAATGAATGAATATGATAATGAAAAGAAATAAGGGGTATGTTTGATCATCATCATCATCATCATTGCAAGGGTTGAATTTATACTCACGTGTTTTTGATAGTTTAGTTTTGATACACGCAAGTCACACTTGTGTTTAAGGGTTTTTTTATATAAACAAGATTTTGTCGTGGGTGGTGAGTATTTAACAATTAAAAACACTTGTTTATGATACTCTGGTATTTATGAATGATTAAAAAAAAATAATGTGACGTTATTATGTAGGTGGATTATAAAGAAAATTATTATTTTTTTATTTTTATTGGAAAATTTATTTAAAATAACTGTAGGGGTGGAAAAATATATCTACCAATATAAATTTTATAAAAATTTCTAAATTTTTTTTTTAATAATAATTTTATATATTTTTATTGGCGTTATATAAAAAAATTATATAATATAAATATTTTTTAAATATATATAAATATTGTCTTAATTAAATTGTATATCTTTAAAAATACACTGACATTAAGAATATAACAATGAAAATTAACGTAAACAATTCAAACAATAAAAAACTTTTTTTAACAATGAAGTTTAAAAATTTCAATATATATATATATATAATTATAACAAAGGGTGTTATCATTGAATGGTTTATTTATTAGATTAAATTATATAATAAATACAAAAGATGTAAATTAATTTATAAAATAAAAATAAATATTTATATATACATGTATAGTCAATTGTAAATTTATAAAATTGATGATAATATGATGATAAAGAGGGTGAAATTTAAATAGCACCCTTGGTTTTCTTAATATTATAAAATATTATAGATATACTTATTTGTTTATTAATTTCAATAGTGTATATAAGTTTTTGACGTCAATCAACTTTAAAGATATATAATACTTTGAGTTCATTTTTAAAATGCCAATTTTCTTGTGAATGAAAATTTTATAACGCTAATTATTAACGAATGAGTAATCAAAAGCTTTTGACATTCATTTATTCATTCACAAAATATTCATTTACCTATAATCATTCAAATGTTAATAATAAAATTATTTTATATAAAAATAAAATCAATATATATATATTCACATTTATATATACGTAATTATATATTTGTTTTAAATTAAAAATTTTATCAAAAAAAAAAAAAAAAAAACAAAAAAAAAAAGCTGCTGTATAAATTAAAAATATTTAAAAAAATAAATTAAAATTTAATTAATTTTTAATAAAAATTAATTAAATAAAATTATAATCAAAAAAAAAAAATAAATAATAATAATTAATTAAAATTGTATCATCAGCTTTAATATTATGACATCACAATAAATTTAATGACGTCATAAATGACGTTGTAATGAGGTGATATAGACTCGTGGAAAAAACCACCCTCAATTTTATAATACATCCCCCAATTCAAATTGGGGGTATAAATGGAAATAAAAAAAAAAAAAAAAAGCTCGCGTTGGCGCACAACAATGATCGATTTCATTACACACACACATCTCTACATGAAAATTGTCTTTATTCAAAGACTGTCTATTTTTTTTTTTTTTAATATTAAATTGATACTCAATGACGTATTTAATGACGTCATAGTGATGCCGTTTATCGCGCGCGCATACTCAAGAAATTGAATATACACACTGTACGGTTTTAATATAGCATTGTATCTTGCGCTTTCAAGACTCAGTTACCCGCTGACCGGCCTTTCGTTTAAACACACTCTGATCCCCGTGAATTAATTTGATTATAAAAATTATTTATTTTTTTCAATTAAAACAAGTGTTAATTAATATATAATATTTGTGATTAAATAAGAGTTTAATTAATTAATTAATTAATTTATTTATTTATAATAAATTTGTGTGAAGATTACAAAGGAGTTTTAATATATTGTAAGTAATATTTTTTTTTAAAAAAACAAAAAAGACTATTTTATATATCATTTATTACCTGGCACATTATTTAGAAAAAAAATATAAATATTTTAATCACATGTGTTTTGTTTATTTGTATTTTGACATTATATTAATTTTCATTTATATATAAATAAATTGACAATATTATTGAATAAAATAATTGATAATTTCATTTTTTTAAAATGAAAAAATACGTGGGTGATTATTATTATATACAAAAATTAAATTTGCATGATTAAAAATTATTGTAAATATATATTGTTTTTGTTGATTTTTTTGTTTAATTTTTGTATTGATATATTGTAATAGTATTAGTGCAAGTAACAAGACTGTAACATCATTCGAATGTAGGAGGTTTCATATATATATATATATATATATACCTATATAACATAAACTAACTGAAGAAAAACGTGGGAACAACATCCTTCCAAAGGAACATAATCAATGATCTTGGAAGATTGGCATCAGTTACAGAGGTGATTGACATCGTGCTGAACAGGACAGTTGCTGATTTAAAGTGCCATTTATTAAAATGAAAAAAATGTATATAAAAATATTTACAAGTGCATTTTTTTGTGGTGTAAATTATTAAATTAATTAATTGAAATTATAATAACAATAATAATAATAATTCAATATTGCTAAATAAAATATATATATAAAAAAAAAAAGCCGCATAATAATTTCAAGGATTTTATTTAAAAAGTATAAAATAGTCCATCAGACCACATCACCATCATCATCATCATCAACATCAACGATCATATCTTCAATGCAATTTGGAAGAATTCACAATCACCACCAGTAAAAAAAAAAAAAACTGGCAGGTTGATTGTGTCATAATTATATAAATAATAAATTGAAAAAAAATTTAAAATTAAATTAATATATTTATAAAAAAATAATAAGTGCGACATGCGTACTGTTGGCGAATCATTGATAACAAAAACAAACTTACAAACTGGAGGACATGGTGGTTTATTAATACGTGGTAATAGTGATGGTGTTGTTGATTGTGATGGTGTTATTATAACAAATAATTTACACAATGAACAAACAAATAATGAGTGTTTAATTAATTATAGAATTAGAAATTTAAATAATAATAATAATAATTATACAATTAATAATGATAGTAATAATAATAATATTAATATAAACAATAACAATAGAATTGATTATACACCAGATAGCAACAATAATAATGATCATCATAGAAATCTTGAAACAGATCAACATCATGGTAATCACAATGACGATGATAATTCATGGACAAAGTGTAAGTTTTCATCAACTTGAAATATAAATAAAAAACAAATATACCTATTATAATAATAATTAACAAATTGTTATATATACTAATAATTTTTATTGACATATATATATATATGAATAAAAAATAAATATAAAAATACATGAGATCATATATATATATATGTATATACAATATAATAATAATAATAATAATATATAAGGTGTTGGATTTGTCAAGGTCAAGAACATGATGATGATAAAAATTATTATAATAATAAGGTCCTGATAAAAATTTCTAATGCACGCGCCCTTTTTTAGTTAAATAAAAAATAGAAAAAAAAAATATTGAATGAATTATTATGATCAATCAAGGTGAACGGTATTAAACCGTTATAATTTATATATATATATTAATATATAATTTTTTTCGTTGTTTGATGGAAAAAAAGATACATTATAAATACCATGAATAATAATTATAAAAATTTTCCTAATGCATATATTATATGATGATGATGATGATTGTAGTGTTGGTGGTGTTGGTGATGGTGGTAATAATTGAGGGACAAATTGAGAGATTTATAATAATTAACATAAACACATTCACATTTATTTATTTATTTATTTATTTATTTTTTTCTAAATGAAATAGATTAAATAAAAATTATACAAATTGATATAAAATATTATAGCTGATAAATAATTGTAACACACGACATTAATTAATTAATTAATTAATTTTTTAATTTTTTAATTTTTATTATTATCTTAAATTTTATTTATATATCAACTTCAAGTACACATTTATTTGTCATGTCGTCACACACACGTAATGTAATTTATAATAAATCAGTAGCATTATTTATTTATTACAATAATTTTTTTATTATTTTATTATTTTAATAATGATGATCACTCAATGTATACTTACACGTTTGACACATTGTCTATGTTTATTTTATTTATTTATTTATTTATTTATTTATTATTATTATTAAATATATTATAAATATATACGTGATGGAGTTTTAATGAATAGGTAAAAGTGATCACGTATCATCAATTTTCCATATTAAATATAAATATAGTTTATTTAAAAAAATAAAAAAAAATATAATAATTTATAATGAAGATTTTATTTGATATAAACTTGTTTTATTTATAATTTTTTTTTATTTTTATTAACATCAGGTGTAACCGGTTATCTTGGGTGGTAAATATAGTTTGGCATCAAGCCTGATTTAACAAACATTTTTATTTTTTTTTTACTTCAATAATTAGATATACACGCGGATATAGCCACTTTGTTTAACACGACACGTTCAATCATCACACACCTGAATATTTTTTTTTTTTATATTTTAATTATTTATTTATTTGTTGTCTCGTAATGAATTATATGCACTTACAAGTGAAATTATCCATTAGTCTGTATATACAAATTAGTATATTGCTGATAAATTTTTATATATAAATTTTTATTTGCGATTATAGCTATAGTTTATTTTTATTTATTTGAAAAATTGTCAATTAATATTTTTAAATTTATTTAAATGATAAATTATTTGTTGTATTTTTTTTTTTTTTTTTTTTTTTTTTTTTTAAGAATAAAATAGCATTGTTTTTATATATTTTTTTTTTATTTTCAAGTTACTAAATTTACACTTGCAATCCTCAAAATTTTTTGGCCAAGCTACAAAGACCCGAATCACATGTCGCAATACTTTTTAAAAACTTTTATTTTATTTATTTTCACTTAGCTATCATACATCCGCATTAAAATAGCTATAATAAATAAATTAACAAATTAAACAACAATTTTTTCATTATAATTGATAATAATTTATTATTTTGTTTTTTGTTTTATTTATTTTTATAAAATAATAATTTATTATCATGATAATTTTAGTAATGATAATTCATCTCAAGTTGTATAAAATAATACTATAAAAAATTAAATTTTAATTATTAATTAAATGAGTATAATAATTTAAAAAGTTCTATAAGACTTAGTAATGACCCATTCACCTCTGAAAATTAAAAAAAAAAATAAAAAAAAAATATACGATATGAAAAATCAAAAGAATATTTATAATAAATAAAAAAAAAAAAAAAATATTATATTATAAGAGAAACGAGGAAATAGACATACAAGTATTATGAAATAATTTTTATTGAATATATTTCATATTGCGAAGAAGAAACAATCATTTTATTTTTTCAATTTAACAATATATATTCTATATTAATAAATTAATAAATAAATAAATATTAAATAATAATTTCAAGCAAATATATATATATATATATACAATGAAAAATCGAATTTAATATTAAATTTATAAACTAAGCAATTTATGTCGATGTATCAAACTGATCACGTAAAATGATGGAAACAAAGTTAAAATAAAAAAAATAAAAAAATTTATCTATTTTTAATAACTTTTTTTTTTTTTGATAAATAATTTTGATTAATTTCGAAATATAAAACAATATAATTTCGATAATTTTTTAAACAAAATCCCTTGTTTATTTTTTTTGTATATATAAAAATATATAAAATGATAAAAAAAAAAAAAAAATACTGTTAGTGACTGTTAGTGACTGTTACCTACACTAGTGGCTTATAAAAGAAAGAAAAAGTGAGATAGCTCAGCATTAAGGTCATCCTAAAGAAACCTAACGAGGTATCATTAAATGCTACCACATATACATAATCAAAATAAATAGAAAAAAAAAAAATAGAAAAAAAAAAATATCAATGATGAGAGAGATGAAATATACCTATTTATTTATTTATTTATATTTTGATTGTCTAATAATATATTTTATATATTATTTTATCTTGCATTAATATAATATTTATAAAAAATTTATCGTCTAGTTAACTAATTATCTCCATCTTCAATTTTTATCAATATAATACTGTCAACTTGTTGGAGAAATTTATCTCCCACACCATGTAATCAGGAAGTCAAACTGACAGAAGAAAGTTTTATCAATTTTCAAAAAAAAAAAATAAAATAATATACATACATAAAATATTATTATTATTTATAAAAATAGGATAAATAAAAAAATGAATTTCAATAAAAAATATAATTAAGGAATGAATTTTTTAGTTTTTTTTTAAATTTTTTTTTCATATTTAACATTTATGTTAAGGGTGGTTGGATGAGTGAGGTCGGGGATAATTTATAGTCAGACAAACGACGCCACAGTTGGATTTTATATATATAAAAAAAAATAAAAATAAAAAATATATATATATATATATATATATGACGTCACAGTGCCACCCTTTGAAAAACCAACCCACCAATCGATATAATATATAACAACAACGTCATAAACTCAAGGACGTTGTAAAATATATAACTATCTATTTTTGGGATGACAACACGATTTTTATTTATTTTTTAACATTTTATATATACTTATTTGCAATTTTAACACTTTAAATATATTTATCATTATTACATACATATATATATGATATTAACATTTAATACATATGTATTTTTCATTTATTTTTTGATCAAATATATATTGCACTTGTTTTAATTTAAACTTTAACATATATATTTAAACATGTTCCATTTGTAACTCGACCCCATTACCCTGATTGCCACAAAAAAAAAATAAAATAAAAACTTTTTTTTTTTTTTGATATATTTTTAGGATATTAATAATATTACACAGATAGTTTGTTATTTTTTAAATAATTAATTAATGTTTAATGAAAATATTTATAAGAGTGACGTTAATTGATATTTATTTATTGACTTTTTTTTTTTTTTTTTTCATATAGGTATATATGAAAAATGATATTTTTATTTTGAGTAAATTAATAGTGACATGTATTGAAGTAATTTAAATTAATAAAATTATTTTTAAATTGATTAAAAATTAATTTGACAGGTGTAATAGTTGATTTATATAATAATTAAAAAATTATATTTATAAATTATTATTATTTATTTAAAGACAATGTAAATGATTTTAATAATTTAAAAAAAAATTTGATAAAAATATAAAAAATGATTCAGATGAGATTAGTGTTGAGATGATTCAAATATATAAATAATCACGAGATATTTTCCTTTGTCAGTAAATAAATAAATAAATAAATAAATATATATAATATTATTTTCTCTAAACTATAAAATTGCATTCTCTATTTTCTATATTCTATTTTACCATCAAAACTTGGTATTAGTACATATATATATATACTATGTAGAAAATATTATTATATCCCAGAGATATTTAACAAGTATATATGCGTGGGCGTTTATTTCAATTCAAGGGGTGGAGAATATAACACAATCTTCAGATGGAAAGCAAATTTTATATATATGATATAGCTAAAGGTCTGAGAGATGATCATGCAACAAAATATATACACATTGTTTATATTTTTATTAAATTATTTAAAACAATTACCTAACATACATATAAATTAATAAAAATTACATCAAATATATGTATAAAATGAATAAAAAAATAGGCATTTTAAAGACACAATTTCGGAAGAAACTTGTGTTTATAATTGAAAAGGAAAAAATAAAAATAAAAAATTGATTCATACAACAGTTATATCTTACACCTATATGTTACCTGTTTAATAAAAAAAAAAAGGTGCATGTTAAAAGAGGATTGAAAAAATTAAAAAAAAAATTAAATAATAATATTTGTTAACAATAAAAAGTTGAAACGATAATATAAAGACGATCAATGAACGGAACTGCGGCATAACATGTGACGTCATTGACGCTGTTTGATAACGACGTCATGGTCGTGAGATCCAGGTGGCAATTTTATAGTTGATGTAGGTAGCATATAGGTATAGGTAAGTGGGTGGATGGGTGGTTAGGTAGTTAGGTAGATAAATATTATTGGGTGGTGGTGGTGGTGGTGGTGGTGGTTTTGATTCTATATATATATATACACTTGGATTACATTGGGGGGTGGGATTGGGTGAGATTGTGAGTTAAATAACTTGACGAAGCTGGGTCAATCCAAAGTTTTGTTAACGTGTTGTTGGTGGTGGTGGTGGTGATGGATAAAAAAAAAAAAAAAAAAATGACAAGGCCGTGTCGTCGCTATGCTGTTAAAGCTGAACATTCAATATATCAACAATAAAATAAAATTTAGATAATTAATTTATAATTTATTTTAAAAAAAATTTTTTTAATTTAATTATTTTTCCATTTGATTTTAATCAAATACTTATATATATTTATTTATTTAATTATTTATATTTATTATAATATTCATTTATATAAATTAATATTTAATATACCTTGTTATAATTTTGCTATTAAGTATAATTGTATATGAGCTTTGTCTGGATCATGATGTCTAGCTGATATAGAAAAACAGGTTGCATTTTGTTTAATACATTTAAATATACTTTGTAAACCGGTATTCCACTTTCCTTGTCAGAAAATAAAAAAAATCCAAATACTCTAACAGTACCTGATAAAATGATAAAAAATAAAAATGATGAAAAAAAAAACAATGTATCCAATTTATAAATCTGGTTAGATATTATACGAATTTTTTTTTTTTTTTTTCATTACAATTTACCTATTTGCAATTGAAAACCTACAGTTGAATTTTTATCATTTTTTATTTTCATTTTATTTTCTATAATAGATTTATAATCTATAATATACTTTCAATTTGATATTCAATATATAATATATAAATGTATCGATCTTCTTGCAACTAAATTATCAATGAATTTTAATAATAATATTTGAATTTATATATATTTTTTTTTTTTTTCTATTATTTTTTCATACAATATATAGATTCTTTCAAAACATTAATATATTTATTTATTATTTTTCAATGATAATAGAAATATAAATAACAATTTGATATTTAAATTATGAAAAAAATAAATAAATATATAATTTTTATTTTTTTATATTTTAATTTACTTGCTGAGGGTAAAATTTTAACTACCCTTATTGTGAAACTGCTATTGCCATCTATTAAAAAACAATTGTATTATTTAATTTGTCAAATTAAAAAATACTTAAAAATATAAAATTCAATTGTGTTCATTAACAAATTTGATGTATATAGATAATTTTATTGGACAGTTATATTTTTAAATGAAAATTTTAACAAATAAAAATTAGGCTAATTTGTAAATTGATTTAAAACAATTAAATTTTCTAAAATAAAACAAATAATTTTCAAGTATATATTTACCGGATATTGTTTGAATATTAAATTATCATTTTTCTTTGTTATCATCGATTGAATGATTATTTAATTTATCGAAACTTTTAAAAATTAATTTCTATGATAATATATAATAAAGAAACGAGTAAATCTGAAAATATTTCAAACATAAATTTTATTATTAAATGAAAATTATTTTTTTTTTATTAATAATATCGGTCAACAAAAAAAAATTTCAATTTTTATAATAAAAAAAAAAATTAATCGTGTCAATTGCATCAAATTATTCATATATAGATATATTTTTCTGGCGATATCTTTTATCTGGCCTTGTAGAAATAATATCATTAAATATTTCAACCAGTCTAACTATTAATTTTCCATTATTGATTTATAAATTTATTATTTAATCAAATATATCTTTTAAAAAAAACGCAATATGATTTATATAAAAAATAAATTTTCATTGTTAAATGCAGTATCACATTACCAATTGCAATCAGATGTTTGTATGGGTTTTGGAATGTGTATGATACAGAGGATACAGCTTGGTTTAAATCTTTATACCTATTATACCATACAAATATAAAAATATAAAAATAAAAAATAAAAAATACCAACATATAAAACTATCTGTGTATAGCATAGAAAATAATAGTGAAATGAGCGCGCGAACGTTACTGAGTGCCGTGAGGTGAGTTTTAAAAAGTATCGAGTCTCACGGTAGTACAATATCGTAACTAACCTACGCTGAGGTCAGAGGCCACAGGCCTACATATCCGTGTCGCCCCAAGACGAGATCGAGTCGCTTCTTCTATTTATGTTTTTTTTTTTTTTTTTTTTTATCCAATATTGCTTTCTGAATTTTATAAAATTATATTGCCTCGATTATCACCATCATCGTCATCATCATCATTTTTTAAACTCAAATTGAAAAAATATTTATACTCACATTGTTATCATCATTATTATTATTTTTTTTTAACAAAAAAATATAAATTTAGAATATAATTATATAACTATTATTATAAAAATATTTCATACAAAAAAAAAAAAAAATGGTATTTAAACCAATGAAATTATTTGAAGGCTGGCTACACGTGCGCAGACCACGTGGAGAGGCGTGGCGTCAAATTTTTTTTTAAGTAGAGGTGGAAAAATAAATAACTTTTGCATAATTATTTCTCACTTACTTTTGCTAAAAATTATATATACTTATTTATATTTAAGAAAATTTTATATTGTCCATTTTGTTAGTTTATATATGTCGACATCTCTTTAATCATTTAAATGAGTTGAAAAAAAAAAAAAAATTGTGATTCGTCATGCATTCTGGTGTCAGTGATATCACACCCTCTTCAACATAAATAAAATAAATATCGACAAATCAACATAAATTTAAAAAAAAAAAAACATAATTGAAAACAAAAGTACTTGAAGCGTAACCATCTGATTAGATTTACAATATATTGTGTTTGAAAACATAAGGGAAGATAAAATATAATATTTATCTGTTTGTTAGGTTGACTATTAATATTTTCAACCCTATTTATTTATTTTTTTTTTTTAATCTTTATCAATTGTCACTATAAATCAACACCCCATCATTTATATATTAACAATATCGCCACAGGATATATATGTATATTGTACATCTGATTATTATTAATAATATAATGATATATATATATATATATATATCTATATAAATTTTTATATTTAATTATTTATTGTCAATCTTTTTTTTAACTGTAAAAAAATATAATTGAGTTTTTATTTATTTAAAAATACATATATTTTTATAATAATAATAATAATAAAACAAGAGTCATTATTATCATTTTTAGTATAAAATATATTTTAAATGCCAATGATTTTATAACTCCCCTGATACCAACAGGGGGTTTTATAATTTTTTTATATTACTATTTTATCTTGTTGCAAAAAAAAAATTTAAAAAATAATAAATATCAGTAATAATGATAAATACAAGGGTGTGAGGGAATGTCACCCCCAGAAAATATATACATATGCAAGATAATAATATTTATTCAGTGTCAATCTTGACATCAAAGTGTAATCATCAACAAACAAAAAAAAAAAAAAAAAAAAAAAACACTTACTTTCACATTCTTGATATACATACCTAAATATATATATATTTTTATTATTTTATTTATTTAATTTTTTTTTTTCAAATATAAACAACAACATATTAATATTCATAAAAATATATATAATTTTTAAATTTAATTGATGATAATTCAATGGTTCCTTACCGTTACACTAATATATATTAAAAAATTTTAAGACATGAATGCATGATTTGACTATGATCATGTATATTTTTATGTAAAAGAAAGCCGATATAAAAATTATGCATCAATGAAAAATCTTATGGCATGATATGAATATATTTTAAATAATATTTTTAGAAGTGAGAAAAAAATAAAAAGATAATCTTTGGGGACAACACAGTGAAAGTGCGTTTTGAAGACACAACAAAATTTTATTTTAAAAAAATACAAGTATATAAATTTGATACTGAGTTTTAATAAGTGGATATGATATTATAAGAAAAATTAAAATGAATAAATAAAGTGGCCTCGCGTAAAATAATCAGACAAGTAGGCGAGGCCCACCATAAAAGTGAAGGTTGCCTAGATTTTTCGTTGTCCAATGTAACAACGATATCGTTCAGAGAAAGATTTCATTTATAAAAAATAAAAATAAAAAAATTAGTGGGAAAAAAGATGAGAAATACCTTAAATAAATTATTATAGAAAGATGACATAAATAAGGAAAAAAAAAAAAAATATATCAACACAATCTCTCAATTTTTTTTATTATTTTTTTGGTGTCATTCGTTTGATAATAAAAATTTTATATTTTTTACATGTAACACATTTAAGGTTTTTATTATATGATTTTTTTAATTTCAAAATTAGGACAATTTAACTATTAATATGCTCTAATATTTATAATATATATTAAAAAAAAAATATAAAAAATAATATTTCAATAGTGATTGAATAAATATCATATAAAAAATCAATAAAAAAAAATATTTAAAATTTTAAACATGGAAGAACATACAACTTACAATAAATATTGTAGGTATTTTTTTATTTTTTTTTTCTAAACTAATAAAAAATAAATAAATATATGTATATCAGCATCTAGATGTTTTTTTTATTATCATTAAATATTCATTTCGAGTTTTTTTTTTTTTTTTTTACTGCATTTTTGTTGGCTCATCGTTATCCCTTTTTTTTATTTTTATTTTTTTTTTCATTTGGGAGCCACATTCATTTGAAATTGTTAGACATATATTTTTATAATTGCACAATTAATTTTCATAAATATATAATGATATTGAATTGAAAGTTAAATGATTATATTTTTATAAATTATTCTGGTTTTTTATGTTTTTATTATTTTTATGTTACAGGGCAATTACATACACAAACGAGTGAAAACGAATGTGATAAAGGTTTTGATCAACAGTTAACAGTTGATGTATCGAGGTGTAATAGTCAACAACAACAACAACAACAACAACATCATCATCATCATCATCATCACCAACAGCAGCAACAGCAGCAGCAACAACAACAGCAACATCGTGGTAATTTAATTACTGCAATCACGACGACTTCAACAACAAAAACAACAACAATAACAACAACAACAGCAACAACAACAACAACAACAGGCACTGCCTTTACTGTTGCATCAAGTATGCTTCTTCTACAAACTCAGGTACAATATATTATTAAAATATATTTTTTTTGTTACATGTCATTAATTTTATATGACAATAAAGACACTTCCCTTGGGTGATGTTAACTAAATGTCAAACACTATGCTATATATATATATGATCCATCAACTTTTGTTCATTTATAAAATAAAAACTAAGCAATTTTCTTTTTTTTTTTTTTTTAATAATATATTTTTTATATATTTTTTTTGTTATGATAGAGTCCATTTGGATGTGGTAGTTTTGCTGATTTATTGAGTGCACCATATAATGATCAAACTGATGGTGGAAGTTTACCAGAAGAACTTGATCCATTTCCTGAACTTCAATTGGGAAATCCACAAAGTGTAACAAATGAAGATACTGTACCTATTCATCATCAAATGCAACATCATCATCATCATCATCATCAACAACAACAACAACAAGAACAACATCGACCTTTACCTTCAGATATTCAAGCTGATTCATTGAGGTACAATATAATTATTATATTTTTTTATTTTATTGTAAAATTTATATAAATACTAACAAATTATAATTAATAAATAAAAAAAATAAATAAATAAATAAATAATAATATTACTAACAATATATATAATTAATAAAAAAATAAATTGTATCAACTAACAGCCCCACTCCATTACCAAGTTTTCAAGAGACTTACACGTGTCAACGTTACACACGTCAAGAACTTCTATGTCTGGGTATTAAAATGGATGATGAAGCTTTTGATGCACTACCATATGCCTGCAATGATTCACAATATACCAATGATTTTGTGACTGATTATCAACATCAACAACAGCATCAACATCATTATCAAGATCCAAATTCACATCGTCATCATGATCATCATCAAAATGTAATTAATTATTTTATATATATATGTTAGATAATATTTAATATAATTAATATAAATTATTTAATATAGATACCACCAACGTTAACACCACCACCATCATCATCATTATCAGTATCAAGTACAACACCACCACCACTACCACCATCATCATCATCATCATCATCATCAGTATCATCAATAACAACAATGCCAACAACAGTATCACCAGTAGCATCAGTAACATCATCACAAACAGCACCACCACCACCACCACCACCACCTGGTTATTTTTCTGCAATAACATCATCAAATTCAAATGTAACATCAAATGGAATTATACAAAGGGATATTTATATGACAACACCATATGGACAATCATCTGTTGATATTAATGGACAATCATCAATTAATATTAATATAAATTCTGGAAATAATAATAATAATAATAATGTTCTTGTTACTCCAAGATCAAGACCACCAATGATTCAAAGATCTGACTCAACAAGGTAAATTTTTTTTTTTTTTTCAATAATAAATTGTAATAATTCATTCATGTGAAATTTATTTATTGAAAGTAGAAATTTTTTTTTTTAATATAAAATTAAAAATTTATTACATAAAAATAAAAAATGTTTAGAAAACAAAAAAAAAAAAAAATAATAGTTCAAGTATTTTTATGATAAAAATAGTTTAAATAATAATTTGATTAAAAAATTACGAAAATATAAATATAAATTAAATTTTTGAATTGATTAATTTAAAAAATATATTTTAGAAATTAATATAAATTTTTTAAAAGTGTTAAATATAAATAGAAAGTTTATAAATTATTTAAAAATAAAAATTTATATAGGTACTTATATATATTTTTTTTAAATTTATTATCAAGTAGTAGTGGAAGTAATCAAGAATCACCAAAATCACGTGTTAATGGAAGTAATAGTTTATCATCAGTACCATCACCTGGTGGTAATGAACGTGCACCACAAAGTCCAAGTCAATTATGTGCTGTTTGTGGTGATACAGCAGCATGTCAACACTATGGTGTAAGAACATGTGAAGGTTGTAAAGGTTTTTTTAAAAGAACTGTACAAAAAGGATCAAAATATGTATGTCTTGCTGAACGTTCATGTCCAGTTGATAAAAGAAGACGTAATAGATGTCAATTTTGTCGTTTTCAAAAATGTTTAAAAGTTGGAATGGTCAAAGAGGTAAATTATTTATTTTTTTATTGCTAATTTTTAAAATTTTAAAATTTATAAAATTATAGGTTGTTAGAACTGATTCATTAAAAGGAAGACGTGGTAGATTACCATCAAAACCAAAATCACCACAAGAACCACCACCAAGTCCACCAGTATCATTAATAACTGCACTTGTACGTGCTCATGTTGATACAACACCTGATTTATCAAATCTTGATTATTCACAATATCGTGAATGTGGTCCAGCTGATTCACCAGAATCAGAAGCTGATAAAATACAACAATTTTATAATTTATTAATGACATCTGTTGATGTTATACGTAATTTTGCTGATAAAATACCTGGTTTTAATGATTTATTACGTGCTGATAGGGTAATTATAATTAAATTAATTCTAAAAAATAATAATTATTAGATATAAGTACCTATATAATTTATACTTTGTTTTTTTTGTTTCTAAATATAGGAATTATTATTTCAATCAGCAAGTCTTGAATTATTTGTATTGAGATTATCATATCGTACTAGAGTTGATGATACAAGATTAACATTTTGTAATGGTGTTGTATTAACACGTTCACAATGTGAACGTAGTTTTGGTGATTGGTTACACAGTATACTTGAATTTTGTCAAGCATTACATGCACTTGATGTTGATATAAGTGCATTTGCATGTTTATCAGCATTAACTGTCATAACAGGTAAATAATATAATTATATAAATAAATAAATAAAAACAAATGTATATGATATTGCTTTGACTGGATGGTATAACTTGTCAATTATTCAATATCAAACTACATACCAATTACGTTGTACATATAACTCATCATGTTTTATACAAAGTGAATATCGAGCATTTTATTTACATCACGCGATTACATTTATTGATTTTATCAACTCAGTTCATTCGCCTTTAAATTTATAATTTATTTAATTTTAATTTTTATATATTATTACAGATAGATATGGTTTAAAAGAACCACATAAAGTTGAACAATTACAAACAAAAATAATATCATCATTACGTGATCATGTTACCTACAATGCTGATGCACAAAGAAAAACTCATTATTTATCAAGATTACTTAGTAAATTACCAGAATTAAGAAGTTTATCTGTTCAAGGACTTCAACGAATATTTTATCTTAAATTAGAAGATCTTGTACCAGCACCACCTCTTATTGAAACAATGTTTGTTGGCACTATCCCATTTTAAATTATATTAATAAATAATATATATATTTTTTAATTTAATTTAAAAAAAAAAAATAAAAAAATACAATAAAACACACGCCTTTATAAAATTCACACTTATTGTGAAAAAAAAAAAAATAAATAATAAATAATAATAATAATGATTAAATACTCATAAAAAATTTCAACATATCAGAGAAATTTTTAATAAATTTCTCATCTTTTTTTTTTTTTTTTTGATATTTAAAAATAAAAATATTTTAAAAAACAATAAGTGAGATAAAGAGATTATATAGTTGATATTTAAAAATATAAAAAAATATTTCTTGATGTTTTTTAATAATTTACAACAAAGCACATCTTAATTAAATATATATTAAATAATTTTTATTTTAATTTTTAAATTTAAATAATAATAATAATAATAATAATAATAAAGACAAGTCCTCATATTTACATTTACATTTATGTGATTTTAGTGTTTTAAGAGTACTAATTGTCGTATTTGATTGAATGAAAAGAAAAAAAAACAAACAAACAAACAAACAATGAAAAATTAAATTTCGATAAATATTAAATTGTTTATAATTTTTTCATAATATTGTATAAATAAATTGTCCAGTGGAGTATGTATAAACGAGTCAAGACATCATAAAGTTACCTATAATTATTAATTATATATATTAAATAATAAATAAATAAAATTTTTAAGATATAAAGAGAAAAGATATACAAGTATATATTGAAACGAAAAAAAAAAAAAAATCTATTTGTACGTAAAAATTTTCCCTACTATTTTAATATCTTTGATTATCATTTTTTTTTCTACCCTTATTTACAATTAATATCATTAAAAATCGTAATTTTATTTTCAATGTTACCATATTGTATGTGTTTTAATGAATTTATTGATAATTTATTTTAGAAATTATCTGGTATTTATGAATAATTTTTTGGCAATAATAATTGTTAATTAATTAATTTATAAAACAAAATGTAGAAATATTTATTTGTTATTTTTTTGTTTGTATTTATAAAAATAATAATTACAATAATAACATACATGTTTAAATAGAAAATGAAATTATTAATTTTTAAGAATTATATTTAAAAAAAAAAAATAGTTACACATGTTGCTTGACCACTTGTAGAATCACTCATGATAAAAAAAAAATACACAATGCAAAAAATATAAAAAATAGACAAACAGATATATATAAAAAATAATAATAATAATAATATTGATGATAAAATTTATTATTTTTTCTTTTTTAAGAAAATTGAAAATTTTACAAAAAAAAAAAACTGACAAATTTGTTACACATATTATATAAAATAAATTAAATATTATATAAAAATGTTTTATGCATTCAATCGCCAATGGCCTCAAAAAAAAAACTTGTCTATATAGAAAAAAATATATATATTTAAAAAAAAATAAATAAAACAAAAACATGTATTTTTTAAAAAAAAATATATACTAATTGACCAGTACTGAGTGAATGTGCATTTATCACTGCAATAATTAAATATTATTTTAAAAATTTATAAATTATTTATAGAAAGTAAATGTACAACAAAAAATATAAAAAGAAAAAGCACCTATTTTTTGTTTTGTATATAAAATAAATATACAAAATGATAAAATTCATAAAATAGAATTTAAATTTGAAAATGAAAAAAATTATATAAAATCTGGCAATAAAATTTGTTTTTTTTTTTTTTATATATAAATATATACCTGATAAAATATATATTTTCGCACACATATACAAAATGTAAATTATCACAAATTATATACAATTAATAATTCCTGCTACCTGATATTTAAATTTAAAAAATGAAATATAAAATTGCAATATGTAAATTAATATAATATTATAAAAAAAAAAAAAAAAAAAAAAAAAAAAAAAGTTACCACAAATATAAAAATATATATAATATAATTATAATTAGTTATTGCAAATATGTGTAAGCATCAATCCACTAGCTTTCTATTAATTATTGTTTTTTTTTTTTTTTTTGTCAAGTCATTTTATGATTTAATATAAAAATAAATAAATTATGTTGATGGAAATGATTGAAAAATAAAATAAAACTACAAAGCCTACCTGAGGAAAAACACAATATCATATAATATGTATAAGAAAATTATAATTTAAATATATGTAGAAGCATTTTATATATAAATGATTATTGATTGATAAAAAAGAGAAATATTATTTTTAAGAAAAGTAATTATTATATTGATATAAGATTATTAATAATGAATGCCATTGATATGTGATGTGATATTGACCACCGAGTTTTTTTGATGGCGAGATTTATATTAATGTATTCTGGTACAATCATTTCATTAAATTTCATTTTAAAAATTATTTATCAATTGTATTTATGCTTCTTTACAATTATTAATTATTTCAAAAAAATTATATTTATTATATCCATCAATTGAAAGTGATTTATTTTCAATTTTTTGTAATTTGATTTTATTTTTTTTCTAGAAATTAAATCATTTGAAGAATTGTTTCAATATTTTACATGGATAATAGATGAAAGGATTTTTAATCAACAATTTAGTCACAAAAATCTACATATTTTTTTAAAGGTATAAATTTATTAACTCATTTATTTTAGTCAGCTAAAATATTTTAATATTATTTTTTTTTCTAGGAATTGAATTACTCAAAGGATATACAAGATGATAAAGAAAAGAATTCTAAACAATTTAATTACAAAAACAGATAAAAGAAATATTTTTTTCAAGAATTATAAATTTAAAAAGCCAAAATTTTATTTATTCTTTTTTTTTTTAATTCTTTTTACTATAAAAATATTCTAGTGCATGAAATATTAATCATAAAATTTATCTTTAAATATAAAAGACAATAATTAATTACTTTAATATTTCAATAAATTATATTTAATAAATTCATAATTCAAATTAGCCCGCTCAAATATCAGAGCGCCATCTCGTATCAATAAATATAAACTTTTACTGCGCCATGATTCAAATGGCGCGCGCGCTTTACATTTGCACGCTGTCATGACATTTAATCCTTTTTTTTTTTTTTTTATATATATATTAAAAAAAACAATAATAATAATGTCTTTTTATAAATTAATTGTATTAAAATTAATTAAAAAAACCTCTATATATATTTTTTTCTTGAAATAATTTTTCAATTAACATATTTATTATTTTTAATAATAAAAAAAAAAAATTATTGACAAATGCGCGGGATATAATCGGAAGTTGACATGAACATAAGCAAAAATAAACCAATCACATCATCATATCAAAAAAAAAGTGGGAAAAAAATTAACGCACGCGCGCAAGTATTTTCAATATCCGCCAGTCGTTAGCGACAACAACTCATAGTGGTCATCAGCTCAACTAACAAAAGATAAAAAAAAAAGGAAAAAAAAGAGAAAAAGGTAATAATAATAAAAAAAAAAAGAAAAAAAAATTAGATTATCATTCATCATTTCAATCATCGTGACAAATTCCACTAACGCGTGGTTAAAAATTAAATAATTAACAAAAATTTATGTGAGTTATTAATATTTTAATAATATTGATTAAATATAACAATTAAATTATAAAATATAAATAATAATAATAATTAATATAAAATATATTTATATATATATATATATATAACTAGATATATACCTGAATTTATATAGATAAAGTGCAAAGAGTCATTTACTTAGAGGCCAACATTCAAAGCGTCCAACATGCAGATGGATCCAACGACAATGCAATTGATACAGGCTCTTGAAAAGACCGTATCACCAGGTGCGTCATATTTATATTTTGACAATTTTTTTTTTTTTTTTTTATTATTTACTCTTAAAACATAACAACTATTATTTATTTATATATTTTTATTATTTATTTTTTTTTATAAATATCCACGCCCGTTAACACACCGGCAATGGTTATGTTTCTCGAACATCGTTTTTCTTATTTTTTTTTATCTTGTTTGTTAAATTTATTTTTTATACTCAAAAAATTCCATTATTTTTTTATTTTTTGTGTAGGTATATTTTTTTTAATCATAGAAATAGATATTTTAATTTTTTTTTTTATTTCTTTTTGATGACAATATTATTTTTAAATATGCGTCATTAGATAATGTAAAAAAAAAAAAAAAAATTGATCTGTAAATTTTGTCAGAATTATACCGCGTGTATGTCAATCCCGGGCATTTTTTATTTTTAATTTTTATTGTTCATATGTATATTACTCATATCTGTATGATTTTTAAAATATCAACAAAATAATAGGTATATTGTTTTTTTCTGATCAACAATGTGTGTTTTTTTTTTTTTTTTATTTATTAAAAAAATAAAAAAAAAAAGATTTGACCTTGTTGCTAAGGGTTTGTTAATAAATTTGTATTAATATATAATTTTTTAAATGATTATTTTTTAGATAAAAATGAGCTTGAAGCAGCTGTAAGTTTTTTAGAGCAAGCTGCTGCTACAAATAATGTAAGTATATTATTTGCTGTTGTTGTTGTTGTTGATGAAAACAATTGACATATAATAATAATAATAATTATAATAAAAAATAATTTTGTTTTTTTTTTTTTTTTATAGCATGAATTTGTTCAACGACTCAGTGCTATATTGGGTACAACAGCAGCAAGTACTGTTGCACGTATGGCTGCTGGTCTTCAACTTAAAAATCAATTAACATCAAAAGATATAAGTTTAAAAGATCAATATCAACAAAGATGGTTATCAATACCAGCTGATGCACGTGAATATATTAAAACAAATATACTTGGTGCATTAGGTACTGAAGAAAATAGACCAAGTTCAGCAGCTCAATGTGTTGCATATGTTGCTGTTGCTGAATTACCAGCTGGTCAATGGGCTGAACTTATACCATTATTAGTTAATAATATTGCTGATGTTAATAGTACTGAAATGATGAAAGAAGCAACACTTGAAACAATTGGTTATATTTGTCAAGAAATTGATAGTGAAGTATTAGTTACACAATCAAATCAAATATTAACAGCAATAATACATGGTATGAAAGGTTCAAGTAGATCACATCATGTTAAATATGCTGCAACAAAAGCACTCTATAATTCACTTGAATTTACAAAAGGAAATTTTGAAAATGATGTAAGTTTTTTTTTTTTTTTTTTTTTTTTAAATTATAAAAATTAACAAGATAATTTATTATTTATATTAATTAATAATTTAATGAATTAATTATTTTACAGTCTGAACGTAATTTTATAATGGAAGTTGTATGTGAAACAACACAATCAGATAATACAAAAATTAAAGTTGCAGCATTACAGTGTCTTGTTAAAATAATGTCACTTTATTATCAACATATGGAACCATATATGGGACCAGCATTATTTCCAATAACATTAGAAGCAATGAATTCAGAAATTGATGAAGTTGCACTTCAAGGAATTGAATTTTGGTCAAATGTTGCTGATGAAGAAGTTGATTTACAAATGGAAGAAGATGAAGCAATTGGTTGTGGACGTCCACCATCAAAAGTATCACGTCATTATGCAAAAGGTGCATTAATGTATCTTGTACCAGTATTATTACAAAAATTAACAAAGCAAGAAGAATTTGATGATGAAGATGATTGGAAACCATCAAAATCAGCTGGTGTATGTTTAATGTTATTAGCATCATGTTGTGAAGAACATATTGTACCACATGTATTACCATTTGTTAAAGATAATATTGAAAATTCAGATTGGAGACATCGTGATGCTGCATTAATGGCATTTTGTTCAATACTTGGTGGTTTAGATCCAACAAAATTAAGACCACTTGTTGAACAAGCAATGCCAACATTAATAAAATCAATGTATGATCAAAGTGTTGTTGTACGTGATACAACAGCATGGACATTTGGTAGAATATGTGAAATAATACCAGAAGCAGCTATTAATGAAATGTATTTAAAACCATTATTAGAAGCATTAGCAAATGGTTTAAATGCTGAACCACGTGTTGCTGCAAATGTATGTTGGGCATTTCCTGGTTTAGCTGAAGCAAGTTATGAAGCTGCTGAAAATGATGATGGTACACAACCAGAAACATATTGTATGTCACCATTTTTTGAATATATTGTTGAACGTTTATTACAAACAACTGATCGTTCTGATGGTTCACAAGCAAATTTACGTACAGCAGCATATGAAGCATTAATGGAAATGATGAAAAATTCACCAAAAGATTGTTATGTTGTTGTACAAAGAACAACAATGATTATACTTGAAAGATTACAACAAGTATTACAAATGGAATCACATATACAAAATAATAATGATCGTGCACAATATCATGATTTACAATCATTATTATGTGCAACATTACAATCAGTATTACGTAAAGTAACACCAGAAGATGCACCACAAATATCAGATGCAATTATGACAGCATTATTAGCAATGTTTGATTCAAATTCAGGTAAAGTTGGTGGTGTACAAGAAGATGCATTAATGGCTGTATCAACACTTGTTGAAGGTCTTGGTGAAGGTTTTTTAAAATATATGGATGTATTTAAACCATATTTATGTATGGGATTAAAAAATTATTCTGAATATCAAGTATGTGGTGCTGCTGTTGGTTTAACTGGTGATATATGTCGTGCATTAAAAAATAAAATGTTACCATATTGTGATGAAATAATGTCATTATTACTTGAAAATTTACGTAATGATTCTGTACATCGTACTGTTAAACCACAAATACTTGGTGTATTTGGTGATGTTGCATTAAGTATTGGTACTGAATTTAAAAAATATTTAGATATTGTATTACAAACATTAGCACAAGCATCACAAGCAAATGTTGATCGTAATGATTGTGATATGATTGAATATTTAAATGATTTACGTGTTGGTGTACTTGAAGCATATACTGGTATTATACAAGGTTTAAAAGGTGATTCAGCACCAGGTATACCAAATATGGATATACAACTTGTTGAAATTCATGTACCATTTATAATACAATTTATAACATCAATTGCACAAGATCGTAAACATTCTGATGAAAGTATGTCAGCAGCAATTGGTTTACTTGGTGATCTTGTTACAGCATTTGGTGCTAAATTATTACCAATGATTGAAACTGAACCACTTACTGAATTTTTAACAAAAGGAAGACGTGCACGTTCTGCTAAAACAAAAGCACTTGCTATTTGGGTTACAAAAGAAATACGTAAAACTAAAAATGCTGTTAATTCAACATCAAGTTGGTGAGTTGTTGTTGTTTGTTTGTTTGTTTGTTGCTTTTATTTATTTTATTTTTTTATTATTATATATATATATATATAATTGTTTATATGAAGAGAGAATGAAAAGCTAAAAAGTGAAAATATTCACAGCATATTTATAAAATAAATACTAATTAATTTTTAGATATATTAATAATAATTTTATATCCCTCTCAATGTCGCCAAAGTTTTTTAAACTTTTTAAGTTTAACTTTTTAATATTTTTAGACAATAGATAATCACACTTTACCCACTTTTGTTGTTTACAGATCACCTCATGAGTGTAATCTCGTGCAAATTGATTTGACTAGAAACCTATCAAACACAAAACAAAGACAACAAGATTGGATGATGCGGATGCGAGTTGATGGATGTGCGTGAGTTCCAAAATTTAAAACGAGAAAAAAAATAAAAGAAAAACTGAAAAAAAAAAAAATCAAAAAATCAAAAAAAAATACAAAAAAAAAAAAAAAAAAAAATTGAATCAAATTAAATGAGGATGAATATGGAAAAGATGATTATGATGATGATGAAAGATATTAATGAATTTGCACGTTGTTTTCTCTGGTTCTCTAGCTACTGGATGTGCTCATAATAATTACTTCTTTTTTTTTTTTTTTTTTTAAATATCTTTTCCCCCAGTGGTGGTGTATGTATGTATGTATGTATGTATGCGTCAAACCGATGTAAAAGTTGTCAACAAAAAAAGTAATTTAATAATAATGTCAAAAAGGGTTTTTTTTATTTTTTTTTTTATTATAATTTTTTGATAATGCAAGAGAAAAAGGGTTGATATGTGGTGTGGCCTGGTTTGTTTGATGGCCAATCAAAAAAAGTATGAGATTATTAAGAATGCAAGTTAAAAAATTTGTTGCCAAATAAATGAATGAGAGAATACAATGAACGATTACAAGCGAGGCTAATTAAAAAAAAATAAAAAAACAAGTGAATAATTATGAGAGAGAATTTGGTGATTATTGTGTGCCTGTTAATAAATAAATAAATAAATAAAATGAAAATTAAAATAAAAAAAACCATAGTTAAATAATTAAAAACTTGCCTGACGATTATAAATAATTTTACAAAAATAATTATAAATCGTCAGGTCGTCGGCGCGTGAACTGGATTTATGCGTGATTAAATAAACAGAATGATAAGTGCGACTGAGTTGTCCAAAATATTTTTTTTTTTTTTTCCATTTTATTCAGTAAATAATTTTTATTTTATTATATTTTTTTTTTTTTTTCAATGATAGTTTTAAGAAATATTTCATTTTATTTTTTAAAAAATAAATAATAATTAATAATAATTTTTGAGACTTCAAAGAAAAAAAAACAAAAACAATTGTAAAAAAAAAAAGAAAAAAAATTGAGTCACAATTATTATTAAGTTTAAAATATTTTGATAATAATATCACAAAAGCTAACAAAAGCAACAGAATAATAAAATTAACAACAAAAAAAAAAAAAAAAAAAAAAATATTTTTTTTTCACCACGGTCGCATTGAGTGCGCGTGTTAAATGAAAGTTTTTGTATGATTCATTTATTAATAGGCTAATTAATTAGTTTGGTTAAAATGTGATGATTATATTGTATGTAAGTGTATGAATGTTTATATGATGAGAAAATAAATATAATTAAAATTTGATAAACAAACAATATGAGGAGATATGTATGCATGTTGTTCGAATTATTTTTGAATGTACTGAATGTTCTATTGAACAAGCTGTAAATGTGATATAAATAAGTAGTATGTATGTTAAGTTTTTTTTATTATTTTTTTTTTTTTTTTTTTTTTTTAAAAAAAAAAAAAAAAAAAAAAAAAAAAACAAATCGATTGAATGTCCGTTACTGTTGATTCATTAAAATTAATCTTTTGATGATTTAAAAAAAAGAAAAAAAATTAATCATAAAATATTGAGAGGTAATTTATTGAATTTGTACACTTGAAAAACAAAATTTCCTCGTCCACAAAAATTCGGAATCTTTTTATTTTTATTTTTTTATAAAAAGATGAGAATTATTAATTTTTAATTAAAAAAAAAAAAAACAAACTTTTTTTTTACATAAATATAAATATATACTTAATAATTCTCCCTCCTAAAACTTCCTATAATCATTTATTTATTTATTTATTTTTTAATAAACTGTTAATGATTTTTATAAACAAAAAAATTATGTTAAATATTAAAAAAAAAAAAAAAAACAAACAAACAAACTTGTGGATGTTATAGTTAAATTAAAATCATTGTGTACTGACAATCGCGTGAGGACTGAATTTTAAAAAGAAAAAAAAAATTTAAATCAATTTATAATAATTAATACAAAAGTACCTTGAATAAATGATGGGCTAGTGATATTTAATTTTAAGTGAATGACAGTGAAAGAGACTGCTTAATTTATCACAAAAACAAATTTTTACAAAGATTCTTTCTGCGTTATTTCATCAATAATATTATCATAAATTTTTTCAAATTTAATAATAATATAATTTTATATTAATAATAATTTAATAACAAATTAAACGTAGAAGGAATCATCAGGAGTTAAGAATCATTGGACTTTTAAACAGGGTATTAATGGATAATTAAATAATTAAATAAAAAAAAATAATTATCCATAAATTCCCAATAATAAAAAATTGCTTTAATTATATTTTTTTTGTCATCATAAATGTCGTTTGTTGATGATTTAAAAAATTTTAAATAAATAAGAATGGATGTCACAGTCTGTACTTGAAGTATTTGCGAATGCGAATGCCTGTGTACAATTATTACAATTATGACAAGTAGTATTCAATGAGAGATGAGATGTACCTGTGCAAAATGATTATTGAATGACTTAAAAAATGATTTTAAAAAAAAAAAAAGTGGTAAGACAATTGATGATAATAAAATTAAACAAAAAAAAAAAAAAAAGTAAAACTTAATTAAATAATTTTAAAAATTTATCAATAATATTATTAAAAAAATTTTTTATTTTAATTGATATATAATAATTTAATTAAATATATATTTTTTATTTTGTATTTTTTTAAATTATTGTCTTGTAGAATTTTTTTTTTTGCTGTACATGAGTTGGTGTCATCGATGCCCTTAATCCTTCTCTAAGTACCCTTAACCCAATTGAATTACCCCCAGGTATTTTACTTGTTCATTGAATTATTATTAAAATTATTATAAATTTTATTTTTTTTTTTTATTAAATATTTATTTATTATCATTCAGTCATCAGCAGTCACTACATTGTCATCCAGGAATAATAATTATTTTTATTTATTTATTTATTTTTTTGCTATCATTTAAACAAGTTAATTATTATTTTTGTATATTGTTGAAAGGGTTTATTTATCTATTTGATTATATATGTATATATTGTTTTTTTTTTTTTCTTTATTTTTTTATTTAAAAAAAAAATAAAATAGGGTCGACAATGTTTCTCACGTGACAATACGTTTATATGGTCTCTCGATCTGCATCGACTGATGCAAGGAAGCGATAGAAAATTAAGTTTAAAATTTGTTAAAATCATGTACGGTACGGATGATAATAATCCGTCTTTGACGAATAATGAAACATATAAAAAACCAGATGATGATGTGAGTGTTGTGATTAATATTTAATTATTATTTTTGTTTTTTGGTTTTTTTGTTTTTTTTAATTAAATTTTATTTTATTTTGTAAATAAAATTTTTAATAATGAAATTATTCCAATTTAATTATTTTTTTTTTATATACCTATATATAAAAAAATTATATAATAGGATGCATTTGATCTTGATGATCTTCTACCAGTTGTTGGTGAATTTGGAAATTATCAAAAAAAATTATTATGGTTGGTTTGTTTACCTGCATGTTTACCATGTGGTTTTTGTGCATTTAATCAATTATTTATGGCATCAACACCACCACATTGGTGTCATATACCAGGTCTTGAACATCTTGATGTTACAAAAAGACGTCGACTTGCAATACCAACAACACAACAGGTGCAAAATGAATGATTTAATATAAATTAGTAGATATAATTATTATCTTATTGTTTTACTGATTTATAAATATACTTATTCTTATAAAATTTTAATTTAAATTTTGGGGCATTGAGAGTAGAAATAATATTATTTGCTTATACACATATATTATTTATTTTATAATTAATTAATTGATGGAAAGAATGTTTATTAAAAATGATGTGAATGTTGTTGTTGTTGATGATGATGATGATTTTAGTTTAACACTCGTTTTCAATTATGAAGATGTTATTTGTCAAAGTAGGATGGTAACGAGACACTGTTTAGTCAATGCACAAGATATGATATCAATTGGTCAGATCCAACAATCAACCTGATGACATTTGATCCAGAATTTAATAATAATACATCTTGGCCAATAGTACCATGTGATTTTGGATGGGAATATGATATATCAGAAATTGTATCATCAATTGTCATTGATGTAAGTATTGATTATGAATATTATATTTTGAATAAACAATAAATAAAATTAATTTTTATATTTTATAATTTATAGTTTGATTTAGTTTGTGACAAGGCAATTTATCCAACACTTGGTTTAGTTGCTTTAAATACTGGTGGACCAATTGGTGTTTATTTATTTGGTACTTTAAATGACAGGTAATATAAATATATTAATATAAATTATATAATTATACTTATACATATATTTATTAATTTAATTATTTATTTAGAATTGGAAGAAGATTATCATTTTTTACTTGTCTAGCAACTTTAATAACTGGTGGTATTTTAACATCAATATCAAATAGTTTTTGGACTTGGGCAGCATGTAGAACAATTGTTGGTTTAACAATACCAGCAATTTATCAAATACCATTTATAATTTGTAAGATTTTAATTCATAAAAATTAATAATATAAAAATTATATTAATATAATTAAATTAAATTTATTTTAATAGCTTTAGAACTTGTTGGTCCAAATTATCGTTCATTTGTAACAGTTATGACATGTACATTTTATACAATGGGTCTTTGTATGCTTGCTGGTGTAACATATTTAATTCCTGAATGGAGAAAATTAGCTTTTACAACAAGTACACCATTTCTTATTTATTTTTTTTACTGGTGGTTTGTAAATTAATTATTTAATTTTTAAATAATAATTAAATACAAGTAATTATTGATAATTTTATATTTAGGTTTTTACCAGAATCACCAAGATGGTTACTTGCTAAAGGACGTCTAAGTGAAGCCAGTGAAATATTACAAAAATTAGCAAAAGTTAATGAAAAAGAATTACCAGTATCATTTACACAAAAATTAAAACAACGAATGACCATGACAAGAACTAAAAGTGAAGAAGATAGATTAAGAACTGGACCTGGTGTTTTATCATTATTTAAAACACCAAATATGAGATTAAAAACTTGTTTAATAACACTCAACTGGTAAATATTATTATTTTTTAATTTGATACTTATATAAATAATAATAATGTATAAATTATATTTTATTATATATCTAGGTTTGCTAATAATATGGTATATGTTGGTTTGTCATATTATGGTCCAGCACTTGGAAATGAAGAACATTTAAGTTTTTTATTTTCATCACTTGCTGAATTACCAAGTTATCTTGCTTGTTTTATTGTGATGGATAGATGGGGAAGACGATGGCCATTGTGTCTTTGTATGGTTACTGCTGGTGTATCATGTGTTGCAACAGTTTTGCTACCAGCTGGTAATAATTTATATTCATTATTATACCTATTTTTATAAATTTATATTGATTATTTATTTATTTTATTTTATTAGATGCAGTTATGGCAACACTTATATTATTTTTATTATCAAAATCAGCAATATCAGCATCATTTTTAATAATTTATCCATTTGCTGGTGAATTATATCCAACACAATTACGTGGTCTTGCTATTGGTTTTTCTGCTTATATAAGTGGTCTTGGTTTAATTATAATTCCATTTATAACATATTTGGTAATAATATTTTTAAAAAATAATAATTATTGCAATGAGTAAAAAGTACATTTATTCGTTATTACAGAAGTAGTTATTTCAAGTATAATTTAAAATTTTTTGTTGATACTTGTTATTATTATAAATTGTTTTTTTTTTTTTTCATTTGTAATTTTTAAGGGTAGAGAAAATTTAGTACTTCCACTAGTTATACTTGGAGCAGTTTCAGTTATTGGTGGATTGTCAGGTTTAAGATTGCCTGAGACACTTCATCATCGACTTCCACAAACTGTTGAAGAAGGTGAATTATTTGGAAAAGATTGGAAATATACTGACTGTCTTCGTTGTATTCCACTCAAGTAATTTTATTTATTTATTTATTGTTTAAAAAAAAAAAAAAAAAATCAAAAACAAAAACAATAATTGACATATTTTTTTAATGACAATAATTATAATTTTCATAATTTTATAATTTTAATAGACCACCATCTGTGGGAACAAGTTATGAGGATTTATCAGCTCGTGAACAAACAATGGAAATGCAATCAGTTAGAAGACAGTCAACATCAATTGAACAAAATGAACCACGTGGATCATCAACAACAGCTGCACGTAGATTATTAATGAGACAGGCAAGTGTTATGGATACACAACGTGATTCAGATGGTGCCATGAAAATGACATATTGGTTTTAATTTAAATTATATTTTTAAATGTGATTGAGATATTATTAAACAAGAGAAAAAGAGAGACAAAAAGTGTACATGTGTTTATGAGTGATAAAATATCTTGTAAATTATTTAGATACCCTGATTTTCATTTAACAATCAAGTTTTTTTTTTTTTTGTTTAATTGTTATTTGTTTTTATTGGTGATGATGATGATGTTGAAGATAAAGATGATGATGATAAAGATGATGATGATGATGATGATGATGAAAAGGATGAAATAGTGATTGTATTATTATTTTTTTTTTTTAATTTGCACAAAATATTATTATGAGCTGAAGAATATCAAGATGAAATCAGTTCTCATTTTATTTGTTTTGTCTTTTTTTGTTTTTTTTACTTTGGTTTTACAACCTTGTTGTTCTGTTGTAACAGCTAAAAAAAAAATATATATATATACCTATATAAATATATAAGATATAAATAATAAATATAAATAAATATAAGTTATTAAAATTATGTAAACCTTTCAATTAATCGACGTTTAAGTTCTGGTGGATAAGTAACATATATATAATGATCAGGCATATCTCCAGTTGGAACAAGTCTATTTTCTTCATCATCATATTGTCTTCGATTATCATTTGTATGTTCATGAATTGATGATGATGATGATGATGATAATGGTCGATTATGTCTATCACGATAATCTTGATTGTCTTCAATAGCATCAATACAATCATCATCACCTGAACTAAAATTAATTAATAAATATATTATAATAATTTATATTAATTAATGATTTATTATTATTAATAATATTTACCTGAGAAGAAGTGATACAACATAGTAACATGCTGATATACCTGATGATAATAAAAATAAAAATGTCACAAGAAGATACCAAGGTGTATTACGTTGATTACGTTTTGTATCTTCCCAATATCTATCACAAGTTAAATACCAACAAACAGCTTTATTTAATTCACCTAAACACAACAAAATAATATAATAAAAATATAAAAAACATTATTATTAATAATTAATTTAAATATTAATTTTTTACCTTCAATTTCTTGAAAATGTTTTACTGATAAATTTGTAAGAAGTCCAGCAATGCAATCTCTTACTAATATCTTTAATAAAAAAAAAAAATAATAATATAACATACATATAGGTATATTTAAATATAAAATAATAATAAAATAATTAAATCATACTTCACATTGAATTTTAAGTTTAGCAAGTTCATCAGGTTTACAATTGGCTTTTAATTTTTTAATTTCTGCTTCTCTTTTTTTTTCTCTTCTTTCAGCTGATGGTGGTAATGTTGTTTCAACAAGATTTGGATCATCATCATCATCATCATCATCATCATCATCATCATCATCATGACCATGATTGTGATGACTATTATTATTATCATTATCATCATCATCATCAACATCAGAATTATCACATGCACTACTTTTATTATCTGGTCCAGTATCTCTATGATAACAATTTGATTTACTTTTTTTATCATTTTTTTTTTTTAATAATTTTTTTTTATTATTATTATTATCTCGATAACAATGTCGTTGATGATTATAATAATGATTATGATGATTTGGCTGATGAAATAATGTACCAACTGGTATAACTGATTTATCTGTTTTAATATTATTATTAATATTTGTTTGTACTCTTGCCAAATCACGACACTCACATGATATAAATGGTGTCATTTTACTTTCAGTATGTTCACGCCAAACTTGTATATCTGTTATTAATGATCCAGTTGAATCATCTGTTAATGGACTGTCATATTCAGATAATGCCAATACATCACATCTCATAATATCACAATAATTTGCTAAACATATTGCATCTTCTGCCTGTAAATAATTTTAAATTTAAATTTAATTTAATTTAATTTTTTTTTAATTATAATTAATTTTAATAATATATTTTTATTTACTGTATTTATATTATTTTTATGCCTGCTATCGAAATGTGTATCTAAATGTTTTTCTGCATAAAATGATTTTCCACAAAGACCACATGTCCATTGTGATGTTCTGTGTTGAAATTTTGCTGATTGTTGAGGATAAAATATATCTCGACTTTGATGAAATGGACATTCTAATGGTAATTCTACCTGGTACTTTTTTAATATCGGTATCCATTTCTGAATAATTAATATAATTTTTAAATTAATTAATAATAAATGAATATAATAATTTTTTATTTATACCTTTTGTACGATACGACGAACCATTGAAGCACGTTCACGGGGACATGATATTTTAAAAACCGATGGTCCTGGCCAAGGAATAACAGACAGTAGCAACACCACTACAATCTGAAATTAATTTTATTTTTTTATAAATTATAAATTAATTTTCATATAAATTTTTTTTAAAAAATCAATATTTATTTCTAGAACATATACGATATAATATTATTTGTCGCAAATGCATTAAATTAATAAATTATTACCTCGAAATGACAAGATTTGGTCTTCATTCATAGCCTTGTATTTATATCTAATCAAACTATTATTTGTTGTTTCGTATTTTTTGTTAAATAAAAGTAAAAAAAAAACAATTGTATTACTATATTGTAGTTTTATAATGATGACAATGTGCTTTACTATTGTACATTTATCTTTATATATATTTTTTTCTTCACAAGGGGTAAAAAAAAATATAATATTTATTGCGCTGGCGCAAATTTATATATTTTAAGTCAATTGCTGCAAGGGGTTGTTGTGACCAACCCCTGAATCAGAAAATATAAAAGCGTCAATGAGGTCGCGCAATCGCATTTATTCAATAATAAAAAATTATTTATAAAAACTATTAATATACATTGATAAAATAATTAATCAATTTTACAAACAGGTTAATGTATTTTTTTATTTTATTTTTTTAAATAATTAAAATAACACTTTTTTTTTTTTTTTTAATAAATTTTTTTTTTTAATTATTTATTTATTAATAAGAAATTGTTGTCTATACACACACAAATTATTTATCACTTGTTTATATAGTTTTTAAATTTTAATTATTTTTTTCTATTTTTAAATTTAAAAGAAAAAAAAATAATAAAAATAATAATACAGTATTTAATTTTAAAAATTAATTAAATTCATTGTTAATAAATTAAAAATATATTAACAATGAAAATTGAATTTTTTTTTTTTTATTATAATCTATTGTTTTGAATTATTATTAATTATTAAAAATAATTATAAGTGTGTAAAGCCAACTAGATGATAAACAATTATAAAATTAAATTGACGTTTGCTACATAAATTCATCATAATCATTGTCATATGTATATGCATCATATGGATCATTAATATGACTACTGTCACCATCCATTTTTAATGATGCTTTTCCTTTTCCTTTATTTTTTTTACTTTTACTACCTTGTTCAATTTTTGTTTTAGCTATTGATAAATTGTCAATTGATGTTTTTAATTTCTTTAAACTTGCAGCTGGTACTGTAAACAAAAAAAAATTTATTATTCAAATTATAAATTTAATTATTTATAAATAATAAATAAATATTATATATACTTACAAGTTATTGCTATACGATTTATTAATTCTTCAGCAAATAATGGATACTCTGAATGTTTACTGAATGAATTTATTTTTGAATAAAGAGCTTCACCAAATTGTTCAAAATCTTCTTTTGTGTCTGGTAACATTGCATCAATTGCAACAACACCTGATTCATAATAAACAAAAAAAAATTAAATAAAAATAAAATTGTGGAATTTATATATTTTAAATAAAAAGAATAATAATTTAAGGGATATTTTTTTTTTTTTTTTAAACAATTTTATCAGGAACAGTACTGGGACAGATTGATTAACTAATTAAAAAAAAATTATAAAGGTGCAAAAAAATTACTAATTTATACACAATTGTTTAATTTTCTTATTTTTTTTTGCATTAAACAGCAATTTTTATTACAATACAATAAACATATTTTTTTTTTTTTTCATTCTACTGAGTAAATAAATTTTTAGTTTTTAATTTTGTTTATCATATAGGTATATATATTATATATTAAAAAATTGACAATGACTTTTTATATATATTTTTTTTTCATTTTTAGTTTATCAATCTTTCGTACGGTTCCTGACAAAATTAATTATTAATATAAATTTAATTTTTATAATTTTAAATATGTCCTTTGGACAATTTTCAGTATGATTATTATTAATACTGAGATTAATTTGTTCGTTAAAAAATTAAATAAAAAAATATATCAAAAAAAAAAAATAATAATATATATAATTAAATTAAATAAATAAAAGGGTTGATATTTTTTTTTTTGCACATGATACCGACGACTTTGAATTTTGTTATGAACTTTGTTTTTTTTTTGTTATAAATTAATATTAAATATTAAATATTTGACCGGTATTTGTTTTTTTTTGTTTTTTCTTTAAATATTATCGCTTTTGTTTTTTTTTACTTTAGATTTTTATATATTTAAATTATACTTTAAATTACTGGTTCATTTTTTTAGTTTTAAAAAACTTGATATTTTGTAAATCATTTAGATTTTTAAAATTAATTTTTCGTTTTTGGATTAAAATGAATGGGCTATTTTTTAGATGTTTTAGAGGGTTTTCGGGGACTAAAGTCAACAAGATTTGACAAACCGAATGTCTCCATTGCAAGACGAAGATCAGCTTCCTCAGCCATTTTTTGTCTTCTTAATTTTTCAGCTGTTCTTTCTTCAGGTGTCATTGCTTCTTCTTTTTCACGTGCTCTTTTTTCAGCTTCTTCACGATCTTTTCTCTAATTATTTTAATAATACAATTATTATTTATCAATTTAATTATTAATTAAAACCCAAAATTTATAAAAAAAAAAATAAATAATAATCAGTTAAACTTACTTCTCTTTCCTCAATTTTTTCATGAATTTTTTTCTTGGGTTTTGGTTTAGCTTTTGAAACTTCTGGTACTTTTTCAACATCTTTTTTTTCATCATCTTCCTCGTCTTCCCAGCTGTCCTGTAATCAAAAAATTTAAAACTATTATTATTACTATCATAAAAAACAAAAACAAACAAAAATAAAGTCATCTTTTATGATTAAAAAATTTTGATTAGTTTTACAATTAAATTATCAAGAATTTATATCAATTAACTGAACAAAAAAGAAAAAAAAGAAAAAGGCTTTGAGTATGAACCAGTTAAGTAAGGTTAAGTGCTTCTATATTAATCATCTTTATATATATATATATATATATTATTATACATAGTATAATATAAGTATACATAGTTGCAAAAAAAATATAAAAATAATTAAATATTTTAAAAATACCTTGACGTCTTCTTCTTCGTCTTCACCCTCCCATTTGTTGGTTCTCAAGACTTGCTGCAGTTTAATATCAATATCAGCAGTTTCTGTAATTTAATTTAATATTCATTATAACTAGTGTATTTTTTTATTTATTTAATAATTATTCAGCAATTTATTACTTAATAATTATTATTATTTTATTATATAAATTATAAACTTACCCCAATCCTCCATGATTAAGTTTTATGTTTAAAATTTTTACAATAAAATTAATTAATAATTGTTAATAATCACAACAAAACATACGGTCCAGGTTGTTGGAAAATTTTTTGTCAGCTACTTTCTGATTTTTTTTTTTTTTTTTTTAAGAGAGAGCCTCGTGTTAACCACAAACAAGTTTTGTAGAGACGACAGAATAACAAAAAATAAAAAAATTAAGATTCAAAAAATTACCAATAGAGGCAGTATAGTGCAATTTTATCCGCCATTTTTAGTTTTAAGCTTCCAAAGATTATCGATAGAGGCAGTGAAGTACTACGTATCCGCCATTATTAATTTTAAGCTTTAAACGATTGCCAATAGAGGCAGTACAGTACAATTCTTTTTAATTTTAAGCTTTCAAAGATTACCAATAGAGGCAGTAAAGTATAATTCTTATCCACCATTTTTAATTTTAAGCTTCCAAAAATTACCAATAGAATGCAGTAAAATGTAATTCACAATTTTTTATTATCCGCCATTTTGTTTATTATTGACTGAAAAAAAAAAAGGAGAAAAAAAAAAATATAAAAAAAAAACAAAACTTATTAGAAGCTAGGTTAAGTTTAATTGTCGTTTGCTTAAATTAATAAAATAATTTAGTAAATAAAAATTATAATTAACAATTAATAATTAAAGTTACTTTATCAAGGTAAATAATTTATTATAAATTAATTAAAAAAAAAAAATTGTAAATTAACAATTAAAGAAATAGTTGTAGACAATAATAATAACATTGATATATTTGTTTTAATTTTTTAGATGATACTTAGACCATCATTGTTCAAAACAATTCAAAATGTTGGATTATTAAAAATAAATTACAGTACCAAGCCAAAAGAACTTGTTTTTTTTATGAATGACATGGCTGTTGCTTGGCATCCACCACGTAAATTTCCTTATGAATATACAAAACCATTGCCAAAAGTTGAACCAGAACCAGAATCTGTTTTAAAAGTTGATACAAATGAATCACATAAAGTATTTAAAGCTGAACCACCAAGAGCAATTATTGCTGATGAACTTGCTGCTTTGACATATACAACAAAACATATTTGGTTTCCAAGAGCTAGAGATAAGAAAAACAAGAAAACACCACCAAATAGACCTTATTTGTAAATTAATTAATATTAATATTTAATAAATAAATAAATGAATTGTTAATTAACATTTTATTATTACAATATACAAATGTGTTTATTTAAAAATTAATATTTTTTCTATTTATTATTTCAAATTTGATATTCATTTTTAACTTAAGTATTCTTATTTATTATTTCAAATATAATTTAATAAACCTGTAAGCTACTTATTTATTTATTTATTTATTTTTTTTTTTATAAAAAAACAAGTCTAACAAGTGCTGCCAAGAAATTAATTCAATTCATTGACGTCATAATAAAAAAAAAAAAAAATTTATCTAACCTGGAAAGATAATTCAATGGCACTTTGACATTTCTTGTTGTTAGAAAAAAAAAAAACAAATAAAAATTAATAAATTAATAATTGACATGTTTTGATGATATTAAAATCATGATGTCGGAAACGACCTCATCAACAACAATGGTAAATAAACAAAATTTTAAAAAACTATTTACTTATAAAAAAAAAAGTAAATATTAAAGATATAATTTTAATTTTATCATAATTAAAGGCAACTCAAGATGATGATTTTATAAAAAGTGATGATTTTGATACATCTGATGATAATGATGGTCCATCTGGTGTTAGATGGGCACCAGTTGGTGCTAATGATGGTGACAGTGATTTCAATGATGATTACAAATGTTCAGACAATATAGAAAGGTATACTATTTATTTTTGTATCTATTTATTTAAATAATATAAGCCTACTAATTAATAACTAACAATGATGATTTGATAAGTCTTTCCTACAACATGGACAGACTCAAATTATTGGAGGAAGAACAAGAAATGTTAAATTCATCATTAATTGCACTAACAACCCATTTTGCTCAGGTAGAATTTGATTTAAAAAAAAAATTAACAAAATAATAATTATTATTAAAAAAAAGACATATTAATTAATAAATAAAATTAACAGGTACAATTTCGTCTTCGACAAATAGTTGATGCTCCAACTGATGAAAAAGAAACATTATTAAAAGAACTTGAAGAATTTGCATTTCGTGGTATTCCAGATGTACCATCAACATTAACATTAAAAAATAAATTATGTAATTCAATATCATCAAATAATATATTTGTTAATAATGAAGATTTATTAAATGATACTGATGTACAATTAAAAATAGATCAACAAAAAACAAAACAACGTGAATTAATTGAACAATTAAAAATTCAACTTGAAGATTTAGAAAAATATGCATATGAAACAGATGGACAAGATTTACCACAAAGTGTTGTATTAGAACGTCAAAATTTAATAATAAATCATTTAAAAGAAAAACTTAATTTTGATATTGATGATTTATGTAAATTACCAATTGATGATTTACGATGGCAAGTTGATCATGCATTAAATGATTTAGTTAGTCCATTAAAAATGAAAGAACAACTTGTTAATCAATTAAAAACTCAAGTTGCTGATTTAGAAAGATTTATTCATTATTTACAAGGTGAAGTATCAAATGATACATTGGCATGTACATGTGCATGTCCAGTTCATCTAAATACTATTAAATCATCATCAAAAATAAAAACAGGCACAACATCATCATCATCAAGACGTGATATTGATGATCCATTAAATAATGAAATAAATAATACTAAAACAATTAATACTGTTAAAAAAGTTATAACATTATTACATATTTATTTATTATCACAATTAGGCTGTAGTAGTAATCGTCATTATCAAAATGATAGTAAAAAAAAAAATAAAATAACATGGAAAGATTTACGTACACGTCTTGATATAGCAATTGAACATGTATTAGATATTATTGATGAAAATAATAAATCAATTGACAATGATAATAATAACAACAGTGATGATTATGATGACGATGATGATGATGATGGAGATGGTGATGATATATTTATAAATGATAATATTAAAAAGAAAACAAATAACAATAAATTAACTGGTGCTATTAGAAAACATTTATCAATATGTTTACGTGATTTAATGCAACATGGTCTTTGTTCAGATTCAAATGCTAATAGTGTTGTACCATTTGTTGGTTGTTTTCCACATAAAAAAACAACAATAAATACAATACATATTTGGCAAATTATTGTTAAATATTATGAATATAAAAATGGCCATAGATATTGTACTAGTACAGTACAAAAATTATCACAAAGTTTTAATTTAAATCTTGTTAATGACAGATGTATATCTACAAAACAAAGTTTACTAATAACTATTGGTAATATTATTGCTAGTCATACACCATATAAAAGAAGTTTTAATTCACATTTTAAAGCATTTGTTTGTGCTGCATTAAAGTAAGTTTTAATTATTTTATTTTCTTTAATTTTTTAAAAAGTTTTTCAATAATTTTCTACACGTCGAATAACTCTTTAGTCATTATATTCGCCTGGTAAAAAGTCAAAATATATAATATATATTATATAATACCTCTTTGGTTATTATATTTGCCTAATAGAAATTTAAAATTTTTTTCAAAAAAAAAAAAAAATTCAAATACCTCTTCAGTCATTATATTCGCCTAATAGAAATTTAAAATTTTTTTCAAAAAAAAAAAAATTCAAATACCTCTTTGGTTATTATATTTGCCTAATAGAAATTTAAAATTTTTTCAAAAAAAAAAAAATTCAAATACCTCTTTGGTTATTATATTTGCCTAATAAAATTTAAAATTTTTTCAAAAAAAAAAAAATTCAAATACCTCTTCAGTCATTATATTTGCCTAATAAAATTTAAAATTTTTTCAAAAAAAAAAAAATTCAAATACCTCTTCAGTCATTATATTTGCCTAATAAAATTCAAAATTTTTTCAAAAAAAAAAAAAATTCAAATACCTCTTCAGTCATTATATTTGCCTAATAAAATTCAAAATTTTTTCAAAAAAAAAAAATTCAAATACCTCTTCAGTCATTATATTTGCCTGGTAAAAATTCAAAATTTTTTCGAAAAAAAAAAAAATTCAAATACCTCTTCAGTCATTATATTTGCCTAATCCAAATTCAAAAATATGTAACTCGACATTTTTTCTATAAAATTTTATAAAGTTACTATCGATATATCGAATAATATCGATGATAGGAAAAATGTATATACGGATTTAAATAGCTTTTTTCGAGTCTTAAAACTTCGATATAACTCGAAATATTTTCGATATATTTTTCGATAATTTACTATCGATATCTCGAAAAATATCGATCCTAGAAAAAAAGTATAAATCGATTTGAAATCGTATTTTCGAGCTCTTGAACTTCGATATATCTCGAAATTTATTCGATACATTTTTTGATAAGTTACTATCGATATATCGAAATATATCGATCCTAGAAAAAAAGTATAAATCGATTTAAATACCTCTTTTCAAAACCTAAAACATCGATATAACTCAAAACTTTTTCGATATATTTTTCGATAAGTTACTATCGATGTATCGAATAATATCGATGATAGAAAAAATGTATATACGGATTTAAATAGCTCTTTTCGAGTCGTAAAACTTCGATATAACTCGAAATTTTTTCGATAAATTTTTCGATAAGTTACTATCGATATATCGAAAAATATCGATCCTAGAAAAAAAGTAAAAAATGCTTTGAATACCTTTTTTCAAGCCCTACAACCCTGATATAACTCGAAATTTTTTCGATAAAAATTTCGATGAATTTATTCAGTTTAAAAAAAATTCAAATACCTCTTCAGTCATTATGTTTGCCTTATAAAAATTTAAAATTTTTTCAAAAAAAAAAAATTCAAATACCTCTTTGGTTATTATATTTGCCTAATAGAAATTCAAAAATTTTTTTCGAAAAAAAAAAATTCAAATACTTCTTCAGTCATTATATTTGCCTAATAGAAATTTAAAATTTTTTCAAAAAAAAAAAATTCAAATACCTCTTCAGTCATTATATTCGCCTAATAAAATTCAAAATTTTTTTCGAAAAAAAAAAATCGAATACTCTTCGGTTATTATATTTGCCTAATAAAATTCAAAATTTTTTCGAAAAAAAAAAAATTCAAATACCTCTTCAGTCATTATATTTGCCTAATAAAAATTCAAAATTTTTTCAAAAAAAAAAAAAATTCAAATACCTCTTCAGTCATTATATTTGCCTAATAAAATTCAAAATTTAAAAAAAAAAAAAATTCAAATACCTCTTCAGTCATTATATTTGCCTAATAAAATTCAAAATTTTTTCAAAAAAAAAAAAATTCAAATACCTCTTCAGTCATTATATTTGCCTAATAGAAATTTAAAATTTAAAAAAAAAAAAAATTCAAATACCTCTTCAGTCATTATATTTGCCTAATAGAAATTTAAAATTTTTTCAAAAAAAAAAAAATTCAAATACCTCTTTGGTTATTATATTTGCCTAATAGAAATTCAAAAATTTTTTTCGAAAAAAAAAAATTCAAATACTTCTTCAGTCATTATATTTGCCTAATAGAAATTTAAAATTTTTTCAAAAAAAAAAAATTCAAATACCTCTTCAGTCATTATATTCGCTTAATAGAAATTCAAAAATTTTTTTCGAAAAAAAAAAATGCGAATACTTCTTCGGTTATTATATTTGCCTAATAGAAATTTAAAATTCTGTTATTATATTCATTTCTTTTTCTTTAGTGCAAATAAATTGGTCGTTTGGCTTAAACTTATTCTACAATGTCAGTATTTATTGGAAAATCATTATGCATCATGGAGTTATGTTGTTAAAACAGGTAAATATATAATTATTTGAAATTTATTTATTAAAATACTTATAAAAATAATTTTTATTTTAGGTTTTCAAGATGCATTTCATGCACTTGATCGTTTAACAAATATTAAATTTGAGCTTCCTGTTGATTTGGCTGTTCGTCAATTTACAAACATCAAAGATGCATTTTAAATAATTTATAACAAAAAACAAAACCAAAGAAGTTAATCAATATACCAAAAAAAAAGAAATAAACAAGTATGACAATTAGATATTAATCAAATGAGTGTATGTGTTTAATGAGAATGTTTAATGATCGTTATTTATTAATGCCAAAGTTTCTTAATTTAATAATTAAAAATATTATTTTGTTGAAAATAAAATTATGTAATTATTTAAAAGTGCACCGTGTGTTTAATCACGTCATATATCACAAAATTAAAAAATAGATAAAAAGTTATTTCAGTTTTAATTATATTTAATATTAAAAAATGAAAACTTGAATATTATTTATAAAATTTTCAAAACAAATAAATAATTAATATTGTTGTAATTTGTCTGATAATAATGTTCAGTTTAATAATATAATTTTAATCTAATAAAGTGTTGATTATTTATGAAAAAAAAAACAAAAAAATTGGAATTTAAATTTTTTTTTAAATATCAACAAGTGGAAAACTTCTTTACCGATTTTCATTATTTTTACTTTTTTTCTTTCTCCTAAAATTTATATTTTTTTTACTTTTTTATTGTTAGAGAGAAAGGTATTTTCTCTTTCTAAACGAGGTCATTAGTTTATTGTGGACCACATGGTGTCTGGAGAATTCATTTCAGGATATTTCATCTGTCAAAAAAAAAAAAAAACAGAAAAAACAACAACAGCATCATCATCCATTCAGCTGGTGGAACTGTCACATCTGTCAAAAAGTGTAAACAACAATTAAAAAATTAATATTTAACAGATAAACAAACATTTGCATTCAATAGTGATTTAATTTATTTAAATAATAATTTATAAATTAAATTATTTCAATATTTGTAAGTAAAAAAAAATTAATAATTATTTTATACTCTTTTTTTTTTTTGATAAATTTAATTAATTCTATAATAAATTTCATTCAAAATGTACATAAAAGTAGTTACCTATATTTTTTTTTAAATATTTAAAATGATGATGTCATCCACCTACCTGTTCTTGAGGTAATAATTTATTTCCATTACCTTTTTCATTCATAAAATATATTTATTCTTAAAATCTAACTTTTATATTATTATTATTATTTTTTTAAAAATTATTCAAAGTTATTCTGAGGAGTTAAATTCCCCTTTCAAATGTAATATCAGTCGAGTGGAACCAAGTAATTTTTACCTGTTTTTCTACCAACAAGAATATATATTAATTTATAAATTTTATTTAATCTAATTACAGTGACCAGAATAATGAGTAAACAATCAAATAAAATGTATTTTTTATTAATTTTAATATTAAATTTTATAAAACATCTTGATGGTTTTGATTGGAATGATATTAATTTACCAAAACATCATGTTAAATATTATTTCAATACATTTCCAAATGTCGAAAAATTATGTCGTGATGATCCAACATGTCCATATAAGGTAAATTTTTAAATAAACATTTATATCAACATTTTTTTTTTTCAATTATATTAAATTTTTTAATAACAAATTTCAGAGTGAAATGTATAAACAATCATGTTGGGGATATGAAAATAATTGTAAAAGTGAAAATTCATTTTCAATACCTAATTGTCCTGGTGATCATAAAGGCTGGGTAACATCTAAAAAATCACAAATTGATACATTTTATAAACAAGGTGATTTTGGATATATTAAAGATCAAAAAAAAGAAATATCATTAATTTGTGAGCCATTATTTATTGTAAGTTTTTAATTAAATAATATATTTTTATATTTATTTAATAAATTTTTCTTAATAATAATAATAAAATATATAATAATTTTTAGGATGATTCATCACTTGAATGTTCTGAACATTTAAGATTTTGTCGAGGAAGAAATATCATGATTAATTTTACAAATTTAGTAAACAGACATGAACAAATTAGATACAATATGGATGTATTAAAAGAAGGTGAAATTAGTGGATTTTGCAAGTAAGTAATATAATTTATAATCAAGATTAATTTATAATTATTAAATAATCAATTTTATATTTTGTATTTTTATTAAGATTAAATGAAAAAAAATTGCAAGAAAATTGTGATCATATTAGTGCTTTACAATCATGGGGTCCAGAATTAAGAAATTTTCGTAAATCAAAACGTCGACCAATTCGTGATGGTGATTGTGATGTTGTTATTAGCAAACCAACTTTTATTATGAAAATTGATGCAAGTTAGTATTATATAAAAACAATTTTTATATAATTTTTTTTAGAATTTAATTTAATAGAATATTAATTTGTTGCAGCAGTTAATTTGTATCATCATTTTTGTGATTTTTTTAATTTATATGCATCACTTCATGTTAATCAATCACATCCAAGTGTATTTAGTTTGGATAATCACATAATGATTTGGGAAACATATAGGTAATTTATTTAATTTTTATAATAAAAATATTTTATAAATTATAATTTTTTTATTATTAATTTTAGTTATCGATCAGCATTTCAAGATACATTTGATGCATTTACTAAAAATCCATTGTGGGATTTAAAAACATTTACTGGAAAAACAGTTTGTTTTAAAAATGTTGTGTTTCCACTTTTACCAAGAATGATATTTGGTCTATATTACAATACTCCATTGGTAAAATAATTATTATTAATAAATATTTGTTAAATTTTATTAAATAATTATATATATATTTTTTAAATTAGATTTATGGTTGTGAAAAAAGTGGATTATTTAAAGCATTTAGTGAACATATACTTTATAGTCTTGATATTCCATTGAGACAAAGAAAAAATAAAAAAATTCGTGTTACATTATTGAGCAGAGATACAAGATACAGAAGAATTTTAAATGAAGATGAATTAGTTGAAGCATTAAAAAAAAATTCAGAGTATCAAGTTAAAAGGGTAAATATATTTTATTTAATAAAATTTTATTATTTTTAATATTAATTTATTTTTATTTTTTAAAGGTTGTTTTTAATAGAGATGTGACATTTAAAAAACAACTTGAAATAACAAGAAATACTGATGTATTTATTGGTATTCATGGAGCTGGTTTAACACATGTAATGTTTTTACCAGATTGGGCTTCACTTTTTGAATTGTAATATAATTTTTATTTAGATAAAAATAATTTTCATTAGATAATTTAATTGTTATTAATTAACTTTTTTTATTATTCATTTTTTTAAGATATAATTGTGAAGATGCTGGATGCTACAAAGATCTTACTAGACTTCGTGGTGTTAAATATTTTACTTGGGAAAATAATACAAAACTTTATCAACAAGATCCTGTAAGTTAAGTTAATTTAAATAATAAATATTAATTTTAAATATACCTATATTTTTTATAATTTATAATTTATTTTATTAGGGAACACATCCAGATGGTGGTGCACATGCTAAATTTACAAATTACAGTTTTGATGTTAATGAATTTTTAAGAATAGTAAAACTTGCTGCAAATCATGTTAAAGAACAAATTTCATTTAAAAAATTTATTGATCCAAATTATAATGATGAATCAATAACTCCAAAACAAGAGCTGTAATTAAATATTAAAATTAAAAATGAAGATTTCAGTTACCACTAATGAAAATAAATAAATAAATAATTAATGCTCAAACAATGATAAGAATTTATTTTAATAATTTTATTTAATTAAATTTTTTTTATACAAAAAAAAACAAAAAAAATAAATAAATGTAAATATATTTAGTGAATACACATTTGTATAAATAAATTATTAAACTTACAATCTAATGACTGACAATAATAAATGGAAGTAAATGATTTCCATTAAATATAAAATGAATAAATTAAAGTTTAAGTTGAATATGACATCTAAATAAACATATTGAAAAAAATATAACAACAGCAATATATAATACAAGTATTTGTATTGCTTGCCAAGTACCAACATATAATGTTTTTGTTGACATATTTATAACACCAGTTAATAAATTTGATATTAAAAAAAATGCAAGACCATTATAATTAACAGCTTCAAATATTTCTGGACTTTGATCAATAAAATTATCATCAATAATTGAATTTTTTTCATTATATTTAATTTTACTTTTATAATCTTTTTTATTAAAACCACGTATTATTTTATTTGTATGATTATTATCATTGGTATTATTAATATTGTTGTTATCAAATTTTTGATATTTACAACAAATTGAATTAATATTATCATTTATTATTTCAATTAATAATAATAATGTTAATACAGCTGTACTTAATGTTATAATCCATGAACAATAACCAGAATTAGCAAGTCTTCTTGATACACCAAAATTAAAATCACAAAATAATGTACAAATATATGATTGTATACATATTAATGATAATTTAATAAATAATATAATTGATTTATTATATTTAAAATTATAATTATAACCAAATATATTAATTGTTAAATTATTTTTTTTTAATTGATAATTTGTTTTTTTATCATAATGACAATTATTATTATAATATGTTGTATGTATTAATTTACCAATTGATATACCAATAAAATAAAGACCAATATATCCTGGTATTGATAATATACCTTCACGATTTGCTGATATAAAATCATTTCTCGGTGAATCACCAAGTATCCATTCTTTAATACCTTTGGTACTTAATGCATATTCATGCATACATATTATCCATATACCAGATAATAATGAATATTTTGTACTAATTGCACTTGATACTGTACTTGTAAATAATTTAACAAATGCAAGTGTTATAAAAAAATTCCAATGTATACCATATTCAGTAATATGACGTTGATAACCAGAAAATTCAACAGCAATAAATCTACCAAAACCAAGTAATAATAAAAATGCTGAATTTTTAGTACAACTTTTTGTATTTTCACTAAATTTTTTAAATATTGACCATTTTGGTCTATCAATAAAATCACGTGATTCATTTGATACAAGTGCATTTGATATTATAAAAAATCCAACACCAGAATCCATTAAACTATAACCATATATTTCTGTTTTAGCATATTTACGTGGAAATATTTTAAAATCAACAGCAAGTATACAAATTGATGTTATTATATTTGTTAATGCACGATAATTTGTTATAAATGGACGTCTTGTTGATTTTTTTATTGTTATTGTTGAATTATCATCATTATTATTAATATTATTAATATTTTTTTTTAAACGATAATATATTATTAAATAATTTATAATTGATATTGTTATCATAATTAATGATACTGTTATTGTATAATTTGATAATATTGTAAAACAAAATACACATGGAAATACATTTAATACAAATTCAATACATGTTTGTATTATTCTATCTGGTTTTTTTTTTAATAAACCAATTATTGTTGATGTTAATAATATTCCAGCTATATTTGGTAATAATGCTAATAATATTTCTTGTGTTGTACTACCACCATGATTTGATACAAAATCTTCTTGTTCACGTTTATAACGTTGTTCATTTATTATTGACTCCATTATTTTTTGTTTTTTTTTTTTTGTAGGTTAACACCGGTAGGTATGATAATATTTCAATTTTTTAAAATTATTATCTAAAACTAGATTTTTAATTTATTATTTTATTTATTTTCAAGATGTATTGTTTGACTGGTTGACATTTGAGTATTTGACAGTCCGATTCTGACTGTTTTACTTGGAATTTGGATTCACTGTTAATTGTTACTGAACATATGTACTGACTGGTACTGACACTCTGACAATCTGACAATCTGACAATCTGACACATATACCTATTACCTATACATGACAGTGTTGACTGGTGTTGACCGGCATATTTACTTGGCTAGATGTCATGTAAAATTCCATGAATATAGATAAACATAATTATTATTGTTACTATTTTTTTCAAATATTATTTAATCAGATGTAAAATAATAACTGGTGGTACAACAGCATCAATTAGTGATTATCCATTAATTGTATCAATTCATTGGAATAATTAGCATATCTGCAGTGGTAATATAATATATCACCATTACATGTTTTAACAGCAGCAAGTTGTGCTTTAATTGACAATCATCATATTTTGTCAAATTTAAAAATAATTGCTGGTACAAATGATCAATTAAATACAATTCAACATGGACAAGTACGAGCTGTTAATAATATAATTTATCATGGAAATTATAAACCTCGTCAATTATGGAAAAATGATTTAGCAATATATTAAAAGTAATTATAAAATTAAATTATTAATAATATTATAAATATACTATATTTTAAACAGATAATATTATTTAGTTTTATTATTTCTTTATCAAACTGTTAAAATATTTATTCAATGATAAATAAATTTTACCTGTGGCTTACAGATTTATTAAAATTATTTTTCACAGATAATTTAGTTAACTATCTTTGATTACAGACGTAAAAAAAAAAATTAAATTATAAAATTAATTATATAATAAAATGTTTTTTTTATATTTGATAATAATTATTTTAGTTACTAATTCTGGCAAGTATTTAATTTATATTTAAAAAAATTATATATTTTTTATTTAATAATAATGATTATTTAATTTTAATTAAAGAATGCAAAGAAACTAATAAAATTATTGGTGGTTTAACAACACCCATATCAAAATATCCATACATTTCGTTAATTTATTGGTCAAATTATCATTTATGCAGTGGTACTTTATTATCATCATTATATGTATTAACAACAGCTAGTTGTGTTTTATTTGAACCTGATATTTTTGCTGGAAATTTAAAAGTAATTGCTGGTACAAATGATAAATTAAATGCACTTGGACGTGGACAAGTAAGAAATGTACAATATATAATTTATCATGAAGAATATAATCCTCGTGAATTATGGAAAAATGATATAGCAATATTAAAAGTAATTTATAAAAAAATAATTATCAATTATATCAATTTAATTTTTATCATATTTAATTTGTTAATACTATTTAATTAATATTATTTTTTTTAAATAAAGCTTGTTACACCATTGAATATTGATAATATTTATACAAAAACAATTGATGTTCGTGAAAGTCCAAAAATATTAATATTATTTTACAAAACTGCTGGATGGGGTGATCGTACAATATTACCAATTCAAACAACACAATATTTACAAAGAATTTTATTAAAACCTATTGGTAAAGAAATATGCAAAATGATATTCGAAAAAGATCTTGATGAAAATCAAAGTTGTGCAAAAAGTATTTATCCACATCAAGGATTAACACTTGTAATAATTATATACCTATATAAAAACAAATTAATTAAATATAAATTTATATACATATGCATTTATAATAATAATTAATAAATTTAAAAAATTATTATTATTTAATAGGGTGATAGTGGCAATCCAATGGCTATTGATAATAAACTTGTTGGAATTATTTCTTGTTATTCAAATGATGGAGGACGTTTTATTATTTTTACTGAAACATGGGCTTATTATTATTGGATTCAACAAAAAATGATTCTATTTTTAAAATAATAATTATTATTATTTTTTTTAATTAAATATATATTTGTTTGCTAAAATAATATGTAATATTAATCAAAATATTAAAAATATTGTTAATAAAAATTTTAATTTCATTATATATTTTAAATTTTTTAAATATCTATTTATTTTTATTTAAATTATTAATATTAATATTATTTAATTTATATATATGAATATTTAAAATTATAAAATTTTTATAAAATTATTATTGATATAATGATAAAAATTTGAAGAATAAACATAAAATTTTAGTTTTAAATTGATAAAAAAATTTTTTTCTTTATTTAATTTCTAACAGAATATAATAAAATTTTAATTTTATCATTTTTAAATATTTATTTAATGATAATAATTTAATATAATATAAAAAAACTTGCTTATTCTAATATTAATTAGTTTACTAACTTTGAGTCAAAGGTATTGATAAATTAAAATAAAAAAAAATTAAAAAAATGATTTTTTTTTTTTATTTTTTAATAATAATTATATCCAGTAAGTAAAAAATTATAAACAATTATATTATTATTTAAAATTAAAAATTAAAATTTATTAAAAATTCAAGTTTGTCATGGGAAAAATTTAAATAAAATAACTGGTGGTACAACATCATCAATTAGTGATTATCCATTTATTGTATCAATAAAATGGAATGACTGGCACGTTTGTGGAGGTAATTTAATATCACCATCACATATTTTAACAACAGCAAATTGTGTTACATTTGGAGATGGCAATATTTTTATGGCAAACTTAAAAATAATTGCTGGTACAAATGATAAACTCAATACACTTGGCTATGGACAAATACGAAATGTTAAATTTTTAATTTATCATAAACAATATAATCCTCAACAATTATGGAAAAATGATATAGCAATATTAAAAGTAATTTATCAATTAAATTATTATATTTATATGAATTATTTTATAATTTATTTGTTTATTATTTAAAATTTTATTTTATTTTTTTTAATTTATATGTAGATTGATGCACCATTTAATATTAATTTAATTTCTACAAAAGTAATAAATGTACAGAGATATTTTTTACCTTTAATATTACATTTTAAAACTGCTGGTTGGGGTAATCAAATTACACCAAATTTTATATTGACACAATATTTACAACGTGTCACTTTAAAAAATGTTGATAAAATTGTTTGTCGTAATATGCTTGGAAGTGATACTCATTTATGTCAAGGATGCTCAAAAACAATATATCCAAATCAAAAAATAACTCGTGTAATTATAATTATTAATTATTTTAGTTATTATACTGTTATTATTAATTATTTTATTTCATTTATTTATTTATTTATTTTCGTATAGGGAGACGGTGGTAATCCTTTGATTATTAATAATAAACTTATTGGACACATATCTGTAACTCTTGGTTTTGGTAATACTATTATTTTTACAGAACTTTGGGGATATTATTTTTGGATTCAATATGTTCTTTTTACAATATAATTATTTAAAATTTATAATATATTTTTCAATAATAAATTATTAATTAATAATCATCATTTAATTATTTTTAAAAATTTGATTTGATTTTTTAAAGTTAATTAAATCGACATTTATATAATTTATCTTTTTGTAAAATTAAATTAAATAAAATCTTATTTAAAAAATTTTTTTATTTTATTGTTTAATTTATTGTATGGAATTTTTTTTTTTTTTTTGGTATAATTATCTATAAAGTTATATTTATTTAGTGATAAAAATTTTACGAATAAAAAGTTTAGTTATCTTGAATAATAAATTTAAAAATAGATAAAAAATTATTCATCATAATAATTTATCATTGAAATATTCATTTTAATTTATGACACTAATCTTAAAAAACAAATAAAGTTATATTTTTCAATTTATTATTTTGTTGTTTAAACAAACTTACATAAAACTTAGTGGTTTTATTTTTTTTGTGATAAAAAATTCAGTTGTTATTATTATTTTTTTTTTTTTGAAATTAGAAAATTAAATAATAAAAATTTAAATTTTAAATTTTAACCGCGAAATCCAATCGGTAAAATAGTAATTTGTGTTATCGAGTTATTTATTTATTATTATTTTTATTTTCAATAATGATTGAAAAAAAAAAATGGGTAAACAAAAAAAAAATGTAAATATAAACAAACATGGATTGTCCAATTTGTCAGTGTTGTTTTCCAAAATCTGTCATAGAAAATCATGTAAATGATTGTTTAAATTCATCAAATAATAATATTAATAATAAAAAGGAAAATATGTCATTCAAAAGAATATTTCCATTTGAAAAGAATATTGATATTGATAATGATAATTTAACAAAAAAAACAAAAATAGATAATAATAATACAGTTGAAATAAATATTAAAAATAATAATCCATCGAATTTTGTTGAAAATATTTCTCTGGCTGAAAAATTACAACCAAATTGTTTAGAAAATTATTTTGGACAAAAACATGTTTTGACAGTTGTTGGTAAACTTTTAAATAAAAATGAATTAATAAGTATGATTTTTTGGGGTCCACCAGGTTGTGGTAAGGTAATTAAATAAAAATATTATAACTAATAATAATAATAACAGTGAAAAATAAATTACTAATAATATTTTTTTTTTAATTTTATAGACAACACTTGCAAATATAATTGCAAAAAATTCTAATAACAATAAAAAATGTCATACAAAATTTGTAAAACTCTCAGCAATATCATCTAAAATTGGTGATATTAAAGAAGCAGTTAGTTCAGCTGAAAATAATAAAAAACATGGTTATAAAACATTAATATTTATGGATGAGATTCATAGATTTAATAAACTACAACAAGATATATTTTTGCCTCATATTGAATCTGGTACATTTATTTTAATTGGTGCAACAACAGAAAATCCTTTTTATAGTTTGAATCCAGCTTTAATAAGTCGTTGTCGTGTATTTTCATTTGAAAAATTACAATCTGAAGATATTAGACTTATTTTAATTAAAGCAATTAAATTATTAAATGGAAAATTACAATTAACAAATTCATCAGATGATAAAGCCTTCAATGTTATTGATTATAAATTTAAAATTAAAAAAGAAACTCTGGATTGGCTAATAAATATTTGTGATGGTGATGTATCAATTGGTACCAAAAGTTTAGAAACAACAGTCAAGTCAATAAATCAAGGATCATTTATCCAAATTGATGATATTAAAATTAGCATGAAAAATGTAAATGAATGTTTAATTAAAAAATGTGATATAAATGTTCATTTAGTTATGGCTTTGCATAAATGTATTAAAGATGGACATGAAAATGGATCTTTATATTGGTTGGCAAGATTAATGGATGCCAAAGAAGATCCAGTATTTATTGCCAAACGTTTAATTCGTATTGCTAGTGAAGAAATTTGTCCTGATGATCCAGAAGCTCAAAGTAAATATATATTTATTTATTTTATTTATTAATTTTATATTTAAAACTTATATTTTATTTTTTAATAATGTACAGGTTTAGCTGTTAGTACAATGTATGGCTGTCAAACAATTGGAATGCCAGAATGTGATGTTTTATTAGCACAGTGTGCTCTTTATCTTTGTAGAGCTCCAAAATCAAATACTATTAAATCAGCACTTGATAATTATACAGAAAAAATATCATGAGTAAATATCATGATCATCAATTATTTGGTAAATTTTTAAATTTTAATTTTATCACTGCTTGATGATGACAGTCATGATTATTTACAATGACTTTAAATTATCATTTTTATATAACATTATTTAATTTTAATTTCATATAAATATATTTGTAATAAAAAAAAATATAATATACTTGACTGAATAGCCTTGTCTAATGTCGTTAAATTAATTATCATGATAAGATTGTTTATTCAAAGTTAAATTATAACTTTATTTTTTTTTTTTTTATCAGTAAAAATTATTTATCTAATAATAATAATAATAATAATAATAATAATTTTGTTAATTAATCTAATCTAACTAAAATATAATATGAAAAAAAAATATATCAGTTTATATAGTTCAGTTATATTCAAGCAAAGATACAATCATATTTAAAAATGATTTTTAAAATAATTTTTTGGTATTTAATGATATCAATTATTATCACAAGTAAGTTTTTTTAAAATAAATTTAAATAAAAAATTTATATTAAAATTATTAAAAATTAAATAAAAAAAATAATTTAATTATCAATATCAATATCAGTTAAATATAATAATCATAAATAAATATTAATTATTAATGCAAACAGACTGCAATGGCAAGAAACCACATAGAATTATTGATGGAATATCAACAACCATTGATGAATATCCTTTTCAAGTAACAATTCAATGGATGAGAATTAATATGTGTAGTGGAAATTTAATTGGACCAAGTCATGTAATAACAACTGCAAGTTGTGCTTTATTTCAACTTAATCATTATGCATCAAATCTTAAAATTATTGCTGGTACAACTGACAGACGCAATATTCATGAAAGTGGACAAATTAGAAATGTTGCATGGATCGCATATCATGAAGAGTATAAACCCAATCAATTGTGGAAAAATGACTTGGCAATATTAATTGTAATTAAAATAAAAAATATTATATTTGTATTTATATAATAATTGGAATAATAATTTTAATATTTATTTTTAATTTAACAATTTATAGCTAGAATCACCAATAATTCTAAATTTTTATACTCAAGTAATTCCAATCAGAACTAATGCTTTTGTTCCTACTCGTAAATTAAAATGTACTGGTTGGGGTGGTCGAATAACAAGAGATTTTGAAATAATTGAAAACTTTCAAAAGATTTTTTTACAAATTAAAATTAAAGATAAATGTCGTGATTTTTTTGGACTTGATATTGATGTTAATCAGAGATGTGCAGAGACATGTGAAATAAATCAGGCTATTACATTGGTAATTAATAATTTATATATTAAAAATAATAATATTTTTTATTTATATTTATTTATATATTTATTTTTAAAAGGGTGATGGTGGTAATCCATTGATTATTGATGAACAACTTGTTGGAATTGTTTCTGTGTATTTTTTGAGAGGAAGTCGTCTTATTATTTTTACAAATCTTATGGGATATAATAACTGGATTGAAAGTATTGTTGAATCATATTAATAAAAATTTAATATACAAATACTTGAATTAATCATTTTATTCATTGAATAAATATTTTAATAATTAAAATATAAAAATTTGTTATTTTATTTTCTTTTTTTAATTATTTACAATAAATAAATTTAAAAAGAGAAAAAATTTATTATCTAATTAAATTTATAATACAACAATATTATATTAAATTTTTATGATTAATTTTATTTATTTAATTGATATTGATCAATAACATATATATATATATATATTGATCAATAAATTTATATTCAAATATTTCAATAGTTTTCCCGCCTATAATTTAAAACAACAACAACGCCTACAGCGGATTGATTTATAACTATATTTTAGCGCAAGCGCATTTTGTTTTTAAAAAATATCGAAAAAAAAAGAAAGAGAGAGAAAAACAAATATATAAAAACATCTTTATTTATATCGTAATACATATATGATAAGAATAATATTATTAAAAATCTTAGTGTTGATTATAAAATTAGTGTCAACTCAACTCAATATCCAATAAATAATAACGATAATAAAAAATATCATCATGAAAATATGGACAAATGAACACACATTCAAGTAATAAATATAAAATGACATTTAATAATCTAACCTCAATATTTATTTTTAATGTTTATTATTATTAATTATTATTACAAGTATATTTTATATTTATTTATTATATTATTATTAAATTATAGTCATCCATGGGAAACAGTTGCACAAGCTGCACTCAGAAAATATCCAAATCCAATGAATTCAGCTGTACTTGGTACTGATGTCATTGATCGACAAGTTACAAATGGTGTTTTACATACACATAGACTTGTTGTTACTGAATTTAAATTTCCAAGTTGGACTCGTCCAGTAAGTTATAAATATTTATAATTTATCAAAATATTTTAATCATTTATAATCATTAATTTTAAAATTTAAATCCAACAACAGAAAAAAAAAAAAATGCCCAAACAAGTGGAATTTTCCATTTTAAAAAATATAGAGATAGGTATATATTTATTACGTATTCATTCATTTATTTATTTATTTAATAATTAATTAAATAATTTTCATTTTTATTAATTTAAGAAAATGATAAAATAAAAATGTTATTATGTAATTGATTAATGATGCTGAGGTCATTGGCTCATGTCCACAGCTCAATAATTTTGAGCACTATAAAATCACGTGATTAATTTCAACACATAAAATAACAATGACATTGTTTATAATTATATTTTTATTGAATTTCATTAATTTATTTTTAATTATTCATTCAATTTTTTATTTGTGCGTCAATGAGGTCAAGTTCATGACGTAGTTTTTATTATAATTTTCATTGATTAATCATTAAATTATTTAAAATATTACTTTGAACATTTAAAACTTTTTTTTTTTTTGTAAAAATTAAACAAAGAAAATATTTAAATATTAATAAACACAATCATAAAATATAACATTGCAGGTTTACATTGTTAAAAAAAAAATAAAATAATAAGCTTGATGTGTTTAAAAGTTTTGTTTGAAAATTATATTCTCATGAGACAATGAGAAACACAGTAGTAGTTGTTAAATAAAAATAATAAAAATGAAAATAATATCTCTGAGAAAATAGTGATATACGCAAGGGAAATTACAAAAATACCATTGGTTACGTGAATTTTAATAATGAGCTGAATGTTGGATAATTTCAAAGTACAACTTTGATCTATTAAATATTCAAAATTTTCATAACCCTTACCATCTTAAATTTATCTTAAATAATTTATTTTTACAATTTGAATTTCAAAAGAATTGAATAATTTAAATTATCATTATTATTTTAAATTTATTTATATTTATTTTAAAATATTTAAAATAGTAATATAAATATAAAACTAAAATTATATTTTTTATAGTCATCAAAATAAATAAGGCTACTTGATATAAATATACTTTTTTTTTTTTAAATAAAACCACAAAGGTGAAGATTCTGATTGTGTTAAAAAGTAAAAAATGTTTGTTGAGTAAAAAAAGAGAAGATGAACCTCATCCATTACCGAGTTAACATATGTTTGCACATAAAAAATTGAAAAAATTAAAAAAAAAAAAAAACCCAAGATGAATAGTTTAGGTCTTTTCGACAAAAATCTTTTTGGCTTTTGAATTTTTTTTAAAACTTTTTTACTCGGTTTATTCATGTCTATTCAAACTTGTTCATTCATTTTAATTTTTTTTTTTTTTATACTTTTATTCTCATTCTGGTTTACTTGTTTTATTCATTTAAAAAAAAAAAAACTTTTTTATTTAATTATTTAATTGTTTTCCAATAATTTTGATTCGGTTAAATAATTTATTTAAAAAAAAAATAATTTCAATTAATTTTAAAAATACGTATTATTAAAGTTTCAAGTAGTTTTATTTTAAAAATATTTTTTTTAACTTTGACATTCAATAAAATACAGAAAAAAGTTTAATTAATAGTAAATTCTGATTTATTTTTTCTTTTAATTTGAATAGACATAATTAAATAAATGAACAATAATAATTTTCAAGTACTTAAACTATTCAGTTAGCTAATTAGTGTCTTAATTAAAATTCCATGTCATTTTAATATTTTCAAGCTGGACAAATATTTTTAAATTAAATTACAAATTCTGATTTTTAATTTACATTACAATTATTATTTAAATTAACAAAAAATATAAAAAAATATAAAAAATATAGTTAACTAACTACTGACATTATTAATAATTTTAATTAAAAAAAAGAAAACAAAAATTAATCTTTTAATTGTAATTTTTTATCTACAATAATTCTCATTGATTTTTGTATTACAAAAATGAAAAAAAAATATATATATATCTTCAAGTCATTATAAAGTTAACTCATCACGATTGAAAAATAATAAAAAATAAAAAAAAATAATATATTTGCTGACTTGACAAGATAAATTTCTAGAGCATAAGTTTAAAAACAAAAAAAAAAAGTTTTATATATTTATTTATTTATTTTTTAAAATGATTATAATTTATAATATCAAATTTAATTTTTACTTTCAGATAATTGGACATGCCAATGTATGTTATGCAAGTGAACATAGTGAAGTTGATCCTGTCAATAAAGCCATGGTTTTAAGAACAAGAAATGTAAGTTTAAAATTAAATTTGAATTCAAATATGATATTAAAGTTAAATTATTGATAAATTAAATTAAATGTATTATAATTTAATACACGTGTAGACTATAATTAATCAATTATTATAAAATTGTCATTCATGTGGCAAGATGATTTTAAAATTTTTAAAAAATCATTGATGATATTATTTTTGACATTGTCCATTACAATCTATCAATTTATTATTATCATTACTATTATTGTCATTGACATAACTCATTTTTTTTTTTGTGATTTTTATATTTTTTATTTTATCGTTTTTTAAAGATTCTCATTTTGATACCATTTCATGTCTGGATTATGATGATGATGATCGTGATTCGACTGTCAATAGTTGATATATACTTACTTACTTGATAATAATATAAAAATTTTATTTTATTTAAAAAAAAGTTTTTCAACATCGAGAGTTTTTTGTGGTAATAGTAACCAATATATATTTGACAATACTATTACAAGTGAATATCGATTATATGCTAGACTGAATTTTTGTTGGATGACATATGGATTTGACACACAAGAACAACCCTTGTTGTATTACTTGTAAATTTGTAATTTACTGTCATATCGTTTAGTAATACTGATGAAATTTATATTTTATTATTTTTATATTTGAAAAAAAAATATTATTTCAATGAAAAATTTTTATAAAAATATTTATTTAAATTTAAAATATTGATTTTATTTATTTTTTTTTTTTTATATAAATTTGATTTATTTTTTATAATATTATTACAAATATTATATTACGATTTATAAAAATATTATTTCCATTTATTCTCTTGATAGTTTAACAGCCTCGAGTGGTTTTTTTTTTATTTTATTTTCATTTTTAAAACAATGACTGTGTAAAATTGCAAGTCTAACTTTTGAAATGAAATAAATAATAAAAATAAAATATTGTAAATGTATATGGTAGATTGGTAGTTTTGTATGTTTTTTTTTTTTTTTATTTTTTTTTCGAAAAAAAATTACCTGTCGTAGCTTGAAGTTTGTTAGAATGATGTGCACGTAGTAAAACCCCATGGATTTTATTCTAGATTCAGTAGGTTTCTTGGCTACCATCGTGCTTTTGTGGCTACACTTGTTTTTTTTTTCCAAGTATTTTTTTTTTCTCTCGAGTAAACATTTACCAACACAAATATCAATTTTTTTATTTTTTACTTTTAAATGTTTATATATTTATTTATTTTTAAATTTATAAACACAAAGCACGTTATCTTTTATCATGTAATTTCATATATTTTTATCAACATTTTCTTTATTTTTTTTTTTAAATATATATATTATTATTTCATCTTTTATTCAAAAGATATTTTATTTTAAAATACAAAATACAAGCAATCTTGTTCCAATTATTTATCTGTTATTTTCAATTGAATTATTTGAAAAAAAAAAAAAAAAAATTTATCATAACAAATTGAATGATGTTTAACAATATGTTTCGAAATGATAAATTGTACTCTTGTTAATATAATCCCAAATATATTAATAATACATAAATTGAATTTCAAATTTATTGATTATATTATTATATTGTTATTTAAATTTAATTTTTTATATATATTTAATTATTTAAATAATAAATAATATATTAAATTTAAATATGAGTTGAGCCATTACAATATGATGATGATTAATTTATTTTCAAATTTATTTAATAATTTAAATACAATAATTATTTATTAAATATAAATTTTGATAAATTAAATTTTAATTTAAAAAATGTTTATATTTTATTTTTATTCAAGTTGAAAACAAATAAAAAAACAAAAAGAAATTTTTTTGTTTTTTGTTTTATTGATGGATAAGATTTTGATGAAGATCGATCAAAATCATATCACGTAGTGAGTAAAAATAGATATGATAGATTATTGATGCTACCATTAGGGTTTAAGGATGGAGAATATTGTAAAAGCTCGTTTGAAAGTTTTGGTAGATGGGGTTAAAGGATTCAGGATATTTGAGAAGCAAAGTACCTTGACGTGATTTGTGAATATATTATACCTATATATATGATGATATTCTGATGTGTTATATTACACACAAAAATATAGTAAATTTTTTAAAAATATTAAATGGATTTGTAATTTATCTGTATTTATATATAGAAAATATTGACAGATAATTTTATACAAACAATTAATACAGAAAATATTAAATATTATTATTTTTATTTAAAAAATATTTAAAATGAAAAAAAAAAATGAATTTAAAAATTTAACAATTTATTATTCTGGATATATCGACATTACATTTTGATTCTTTTAAACTTTTATCGAACATTTCATATAAATGCTTTTGCAAACTTTGATTTTTATATTATATATATATTTTTTCTTATTTTTTTATATATATACTTTTATGTGTTTTTTTTTTGTTTTATTATTTTTTCGTATTTCTTTAAATGCGATTTCATGGTTTTTTACATTTACGATGGGGTTTTTTATTTTTATTTATTTTTTTTATACTTTTACATTTTAAAAAAATCAGTAGAAAAACCATTTTGACCTTTGACAGTTATTACAATTTTGATTCAAACTAAAATAAACGTAAATAAAAATATATAAACTTAAATTTCATGTTTTTTTTTTTCAAAAAATAAAAAGAAAATATTTTTATAACTATAAAAATTTCAATGACATTTTTTAAATTTATCTTTATATGAATTTTATGGAACAAAATATTTTTAAATTTTTCATCAAGTTAAATTATTAAATATATAATTAAATAATTAAATTCCAAATTTATATAAAATAAATTTAAAATAATTTATAATGAATTGTGTGTTATTTTATAATAATTTCTACAAAACTGAGATTATTTTTCATGAAAAAACATAATTACATTTTACATTTATAAACAAAAAAATAATTTTTATTTTTAAACTTAAAATTAAATATTAAAAAGTTTAAAAATAAATAATTATCTTATAAATTTTACGTCATTTAATCTTCAACAAATTTAATCATATTACAATCACACACACGTATAAATTATTTCATGTAAAACTTAATACGAAAATTTCATCAAAACAATGTTATATATTTTAATATAATTTAAAACTTGATATCAAAATTATTTACTACAAAAAAATATGATTATTTAATCAAGCCAAAATATTAATCCAATATCAAAGTTAAATAGAGGAAAGTAGAAACAATTTGTTGCATCGAAAATTTTGATAATAAATTTATATATATATACATATATAAGAGGGATTTTAGATAGAGCAAAAGAGAATATGAGTAAGTAATATTTATAAAAAAAAAAAAAAAAAAAGGATAAAATGGGTTACAAGTTTTGGTGAGCTTTTGTATATTAAAATGAAAATACATCCGGTATGTACGAAGCTGGCTTGTATACAAAACGATGAACAACGGGTATTTTAGTTTGTGGATGTTTAAAGGGTTCAATGAAAGATAAAGAAAGAAAAAGGGTTTATGTGTGTATAGCTATGAGAAAGGGGTTGAATAAAATTGCTAAGAGATATATTACTCATGGGAATTCAAAAATGGGTGTGGGCAACGACCCGAGACTGGACCTATGCTAGAGCTTTTGTTCAATATAGGATATATATGCAATTTAGAAAAAAAAAAAAAAAAAAAAAATTGCGCAAGCGCTCATCTATGAAAATAAAATACATGTATATATATATTTTTGATGAGTTGTATATATTTGTAGTTGAATTTTATATATTGTTTTAAATATAAAAAAAGAAAAAAAAAAAAACAACCCTTAACGTGTGATCTCTTGGGAATTGTTCAATTTTCGATTAGAAATTTATTTTAATTATTTTTGTTTTTTATTTTTTGATAATTTTAATATTTCATGTTTTTCATTTTTGTTTTTTGTCTCATGTGACTCATTTTATTTATAATATTGTTTGAAAATTCAAACAATAAAAGTTGTAATCTTTGTCTATTGTAACTGATATTGTGTTTATTGTTGGATGAATAAGTTTGGTGTTTAGAGACGATAGTTTTAATTTTATTTTGTATTTTAATCGTTAAATTTTGATGGTTGGATTATTTTTTATTATTAAAAATTGTCTATATTAAATTGTTTAGTTTAAAAAAATTTAACGTACAGAATTTAATTTAAAAAAAAAAAATAATATTTTATTGATTAAAAATTGTTTTCTACTTGAAAATAATATTTTATGAATAAATTTGTTATTTTTCAACATCTTATTATTATTTATGCAATCACTTGCAAATAACTATCGAAAAAAAAAAAAAAATTTAATATATTCCATCAAGCGTTAATTCTCTCTTAAATATTTATACAATTTTTTTTTTTTTATATGCACTTTAAGTCTAATCAAAATTTTCTCAGATAAAAAATTTAACTAAAAAATATTGAATAAAAAAAAAAATATTAAAATTACAAAAATAAATTATTTAAATATTTTTAAAATTTATATATTTGACTAAAAACTTTTCTTTTTTTTTTTGTCTATTTACAATTAAAAAATAAAATAAAAAACTAAAAATGGTTTTTTTTTTTTTTCCTGAAAATTAATAACGGAAGGCACGTTGCAGTGTATCAGATATATTTATTATATGTATATAAATTTGTAGTAGTAGGTTAAACTGAAAACAGTATATTTGAGTAGCGAATCCCTGTGGATATCAGTTGATGTTGTGAGTCCACTATATATAATCAAAAAGTGCACTTGGTTGGTCAGATCTACAAATACTAGATACTATATATTCAACTCATCTCTTTTTTTTCTATCTTTTTCTATTTCACTACTATGCTAGTACTTTGCCACGAATGAGTTATTGTTTATCTACCTGCCTTTCACTAAATCATAAATTAAAAAAACAAAAAAAAAAAAAAAAATAAACAACAACAACAAATTGCATAGATGAGAAAAAAAAAAAAAAAAATCCCAGTTTAGTTTATTTTTATGTCATTTTCATTGAAAAAAAAAATTCAATATAAATAAATTAAATTAAAATACAAATAAATGAATAAATAATTGACATTTATAAAAAATAAAATTGCATATAAAAATTTTTAATTAAAAAAATAAAATAACTTTTTTACTGTTTGATGATGAAAAAATATATATAAATTTTCTCTGAAGTTATTTATTGATAATTTATATTTAAAAAAAAAAAATGATTGAAAAATATATAATGAAAATTGAAATTTGTCAATTTATTTGATGAAAAAATAAATAGATAAAATTTTAAGTATATGTTTGTTGAAAAATTTTTTTTAGTATAATATATAAATTGATTTTATAAAAAGCTGTATAAAGTAGAACAAGTGTTTTATAATGAAAAAAAAAAAAAAAAAAAAAGGGTGTTATTGTGTTGGAACGTGTTTAAGATCGATTGAGGTAAATTGTTGGAATCTGGGTAAATTTATGTGTATGTTGGTAGTATATATATACAAGACAACGATGGATTGTTGAACATTCTTGTTGTGTGCTTGAAACTCAACCGCGAAGGAGCTTTTCAATATTGTGAATGATTTAAGGGAGATATTTTGAAGCTTTCCCTTTTTATTCATTCAATCAAACTTGTCTCTCTTTTATTCTGTAATTTCTTTTACTGCACTTGAAAATATAAAATATTTTTCAAGATGATTTTGATAGTACTGCTTGTACAAAAAAAAAATAAAAAAAAAAAAACTAATTACCACTAAAATTATTAAAAAATAATATTTTAAAATGCAAATTTAAAAAAAAATAAAATCATTTATTTATTTTTTTATTATTTTTCATTTTTATGTATATTTTAATTTTAATTTTTTATGAATAAAAATTTTTTTAAAAAATTTAGTGTGCAGTGTTAGTCTGTAGTCCGTTAAATTAAAAGCAAACGCTTGAAATACAAAGTGTCGACGAAATTATGGGGTGGATTCAACGTTGAATTGGCAAACAGACAATTGTGTGTGATAGTTGTTAAAAAAAAGGGGTAGAATAGAAATAGAGAGGACAAGTAGTTGATGGTATGAGGATTTTGACGGTGAGAAAAATTTTCAATTAACCGATGCAGGTACCGTGTCGCAAACACCAACTCGCTAAAGTGCAACCAAAGAGATGGGGAATACCCGGTTAGTTTGTATACCACGATAAAAAAATATATAAAAAAAATAAATAAATAAAACTACCCCTGTATATAATTACTTTCTTTGTGATTTTATATTTTAATATTTTATTTTTTGTCTCTGTATAATTTAAAATGAATTAATTCAAAATTTTATTATACAACTAATTTAAAGAGTTTATTTACATATTTTTTTTTTCAAATTTTTTATTTTTATCAAAATTATTAAAAAAAATATTAACAATAATTTATTTGTTTATATAACAATAATTTATTGTAAATTAATTAATTTATTTTATAAAAATTTGGATATATTCATTTGGTTATTAATAAAATCAAAAAAAATATATAAATTTATTGTTTAAAATAATTATAGCCATGTATAATTATAATTAAACGTTATGTTTAAATCGTAACTGTTAATTAGTAAATGTGTAATTAACAAAAAAAATAAAATAAAATAAAATTATTTATATATGAATAAATGAATGAGTTAATATGAAAATTATCATACTAAAATAATTATTATAAAAATATATCTATATAAATTTAAATAAAAAAAATTTATTAATTTTATTATTAAATTTTAAATTAACAATTAATTTTTTGAATTTATTTAAATAATTTATATTTTCATTAAAATATTTATCAAAATTATATTTTAAATTAAAATATAAAAGTGTTAAAAAATTTATAAAAAATTATAAAATGTGTTAAATTTTATTTACTTTTTTTTTTTTGGTACTTTTTAAATAAGAAAAAAATATTATTTTTTTTTTTTTGTTTTGTTTTTATTTCATTGTTGAGGTTGCCTTGTGGTTTGTGACTTGACTCGTTTAGGAAATGATGACTGAAAAGGTAGCCAAGCAATTAAAATTCCCATGGTAATTTTCTTTTTTTTTATTATTTTTATTTCAACTCTATTGTTACACATTTCTTGCAGCTTTTCAACTCATCATTTCTTTTTTTTTTTTACTCTTTTACTGGGTACTTTTTTTTTGTTTTTTTTTTCGTTTTTTTTTCTCTCCCTTGAGCAGAATTATATACCACGTGTACTCGCGAGAAATTTGCCCATTGTGAATGAGATGAGCTGTGTAGAATACTAAATGTATATATGTATATAAAGCCACCACCCTAAAGGGACTGTTTGTTACTACTTTGGGATGATAATTATCGAGGAAAATGTTGGAAGCAATTGAGATAGTCTTATATATAATTGTCATTTCTTTTGGGAATAACATTGTTTTTTTCTTGTCTATAAAAATAAAAAACAGAGATCTTAAAATACCAAATAAAAAAAAAATTATCACCTCATTTTATTTTATTCATCTATATTCATTTCTACCCTTGAGAATTTTATATATATATAAACTTGTAAATAAAATTAAATAAATTATTTTTTAATTTGATTTTATTTATAAATAAAGAGATAAAAAAAATATGTCTGACTATTGGTTGACTTGTACTACTGAAATTTTAATCATTCATTGACTTGTCTCACTGATGAGATATTAAATAGTAAATAAAATTAACAAAAATTAAATTTATAAGAAAAAAAAATAAATAAATTGAATTGTAACAAAGTTAGCTTCAGTGATTACCAATATACAACATATGTATTGTATATTTTCTGTTGCTGATATAATCATCAGACTGTGTTGCAAATTTGTATATGCTTCTGTGGGTTACAATGCCGAGGGTGTTAATTTTGCCACGAAACGTATTGCACTGTTTTTCAACCCTCTTTATACCTCATTCACTACCCTTATACCCTTATACCCTTACAATTACAACTACAACTATATATACAATTCAATTGTTAACTCTCATACTTTTATTTTAATTTTAATTTTCTTTTTAACAATTTTACACTTTATCCTTTTACATACAAGCATTTGTTGTTAATTTATTTTCTCTCTTTATTTCTCTTATTGAAATCCACAAGCATATTATAATACCACCACTGTTAATACTGAATTTTGAAATATACTATTTCACCTTATATTTTATTTATTCATGCATTATCAACACTCGACATCAACTTTAAAATTCATTGTAGTTTAGTAATAAGATTTTATTATGATTTACTTTTTAAATTAAATACTTGTATTTTTTTTTTTTTTAATTTTTTTTTAATTATTTTTATCAAAATAATTGTAAAAAAAAAAAAGTATAAATTTTATATTTTATTTTGTATTGATTTTAATTAATATTTGTTTTTTTTTTTTTTTTTTAATATATTTGCAGTTGACATTTTGTAAATATGTTGCTGTCGATGAAACACTTAAATATGAACCTCATCCAACAGATAAAACAAAAACTGTATTGAAACAAGAAGCAATTGTTATGTGTCATGGAGTTCCATTAGCATCTTATATGGAAAATTTATTAACTAAAAATATATCATTCAATGCTGGAACGGTAAATAAAATTAAATTAAATTAAAATTATTGTTTTAATATTAAAATTTTGTTTGTTATAAATAAATGTCATAGGGAAGACAAGCTGTTGAATGGGTTATTAAACTTGATAAAGAAGTTAAAGGATTAGCAAATAGTGCTGTTAAATCAATTGATGAATCATTAACTCAAACAAAACGTCAATTTGATGATATTACAACAAAAACACGTCGTGGAATGGATGATTTACAGAATGCTGCACAAAAATCATTTGATGAAATTCATACATTAACAACACCACCATCACCACAATCAATGCCAAAATTATAGCTAAGATTGCGAACTAGTTTTAATCTATTCAATTAATTTACAAATCAATTTTTTTTTACCGATTTATTTAATAATCAAGTAAAAAAATTATCCATCAAAAATGACTAATTTTTTTAATTATAAAATGTCATTTAATTTGTATAAATTGATAGTAGTCAACTATTTTCATTGACTACTAAATTGAATTAGATCAAATTATTTATTTTATTTTTTTCTGTTAAACTCGTTTATTAAGAATAAAAAAATTACTATTTTTCTTTAATAAAATTATAATTAAATTATTTAACAACAATTATAATATAAACTTGCAAAAAAATTTAATTTATATTTCAATTATTTACATCACAATTTTTATAGAAAAAAAAAAAAAAAAATCAAAATTTATAATTGTATAATTTGTTAATAAAATAAATAAATAAAATTAATAATTAATTTTAATTTAAATTATAAAAAAAAAAAAAACAAAACAAACAAAAAAAGTATTTTGATTAATTATTGAAAGACAAATTTGAGTGTATAATTATTTATTTGACTGATAAATTATCAAACAAATATTTTCATCACATTTACTTTGTCATCGTATATATTATTATACACAATCAATAAATATATTGTACATAAACATTGTATTATAATTTAATCATCGTCAATTGTATTTTATATTAAATTTTAAAATACACAAGACAGCTTTTAACAAAGTGAACAATGTTATTTCAGTCTGTATAATATAATATAATATATATATATATATATATTGGATGAAAACAACTTTTCATATGTATAGAATTCGCGATACCTATATAAATATATATACAGAGAAAGAGTCTCTTCATTGCTCTTCAATAAAGTGAATTGAAGGACCAGGCTTATTCGATTGGTCAGAAATTCAGTGTGTATACTTATATATTTATATATATTTTTATATATATATGTACATACTGGATCAAAGCAGTATTGGATGCTTTGTTGAGACACAGTCAATAACAACTTTCTACCGATAAATTGAATTACCCTACTCAAACTATCCAGAGGATTTTATATATAACATGTCACGTATATATTTTTTTATTACATTTTATCTTTTCTAAATTAACTTTATTATTTTTATTTTATTTTATTTTATTTTAGTCATATCTGTAAAAGTTGTATTGTTTCGTTAATTGTAACATCAAGTTTTTTAATTTTATATTTTTTTTTAAAAATCAGTTTTAATTTTATTTTTTATTTTTTATTTTTCTTTAAATTTATCAACAATTTATTTACAAGTGATAAATATCAGATAGATATATATGCTGTAAATTATTTTATCAAATGGCATTTTGCCATTTTATTTTTTCATTGTAAAAATTATTTTTTGATTTATTTATTTATCAAGATAAAATTTCATCACTGAATATTCATTAAAATATATATGTTATCTTTAATTTTAATATAATATTTGTCATATTTTTTTTTCTTTAAAATGGAAATATTATTCAAGATTTTTATCTGAATATTCATATAGATTATAATTTTTTTCTTTTTTTTCTTTTTTTTACTTTATCGAAAAAAAATCAGTTGAGATTTTTTATACTGACAATTTTCATTGAATTTTATTTAATATTATTTTTTTATATTATTGCAATTGACCCTAAAGGTAAAATTTTGTATTCTGATAAGGTATTCTGATATTCTGTAACCCAAAAATGTCACCCTTGGATATTTTGTTGAAAGAAGATAGATCGAAAGCCAAACGATGAGTTGTCTTTGGACTTTTGCCAGTTAAACTGAGAAGAAAAATAAAGTATAAAAAAAAATACCATAGAAATATATATATAATATATATAGTCTATATAAATAAATAAAAAAAAAAAAAACTTGACAAAGATTTTTTTTTCTTTCGAAATAAAAATGTAAGATCGTACAGTAGTGACTCAAGGGGAATGCTTGACGTTCGACAGCCACTTCCGTTTCCGTCTTTTACCCATCCAAGAAAAGTAAATAAAAAAAAAAAAAAAAAAAATTCAAATCACGTACAAAACTAAAACCTCACTTGGACAACCAACCTCATGGTTAACACATGAAGAATAAGACCAAGTCATAAAAGACTTTATCGAACCTCGAGGGTCATTCAGTGGTCAAAAAGTCCATCTTCAACTTTACTTTTTTATTTTTCATTTTTTTTTTTTTTTACTATTTTTTATCTTCTCGTCAATATATTTATTTTTTTTTCTTCATCTGTACTAACCAATGCATCAAATTTTCACTCTTTTTTTTTTTTTACACCTATCCTACATGTATGGCTTTTTTTTTTTTTTTTTTTAACTTTTTACGATGATAAAAAATATAAATATAAAAATGAAAATAAGCACTGGGTTGGGAATATAAAAGTCTATAAAAATTGTTCGTGTCTTTATATACAAAATTTTAAATTAAATCGTATGACTGTCGTAAAATTTTGTAGTCAACATATATATATATATATAAATGTGGTTTATATATAAAAAAAATTTTTATTCAACTTATACGTGATACATTCTAACATATTTTTTTCATATCAAATTATCATTTTTTTTTTTTTAAGATAATTTAACTATATACTTTTTATTTTATTCAATTTGACATGTATTTTTTTTTATTATAATTTAATTAAATTATAAAAAAAAATTTATCTATTTTATAAATTTTTATAAAATATTAAATTTTATATTCGGAATAATATTATCTATTTAATAAAATTATTTTTAATATTATTTTTTTATTTTAAAATTAAATTTAATAAATAATTTATTAAAATTATTATTAGTTATGTAAATTAAATTTAATGTAGATATATTGGATTCAAGTAATTTTGCTGATGGTTATTTTATCAACAATAGAATTGGTGTGTTAAAAGCTTAGTTGTGGCTTTCAAGTTTGATTTTACCCAGTTACATCCCTCTATAGTCTTAAATCCACCCTTTTATATTCAAACACTAACATGCACACTATCTATATATTTTACTTCAATAATCATTTTATTATATATAATATATTTTCTTCTCTCTTTTGTATAATATTATCCACAAGAGAATTGCTAATAATGCACGTGATCAAATTACTAATTTAATTTTATACAAAATTTCAAATAATACGAGTTAACGTTATATAAATCTAGATATTAAAATTTTATTATGTATATTTTGATAAAAAAATTTGTATTAATTTATTAATTTTTATAGTAAATTAATATTTATACTTTATTTATTAAGTAAAAAAAAAAAAGCTCTAAATTTATTTTTATAATTTTAGATGATAGTGTTATTATTATGTCAGTTGATGTGATTTATAAGGGTTTGTATTTGTAACTTTGTGTTACTGGTGATGTCAAAAACAGAAGCTGGTTTAAGTGGTATGTTGTTAGTCCAAGCAAGACTAAGATAACTAATAGTCTCTTTATAGTTAATGGCTTACAAAAGGATCAGCTATCACTGTGTCTTTTGTCTTGTCTAACAAAAAATTATAAATTTTTTTTAATATAATTTAAATGTTATTTATACATCACATCATACTTTTGATATATTTTATTTGACAGAATATAATAAGTAAATTTTTTTATTTCTATACTCGAGGTGTTGAAAGAAAATATAAAAAAAATAAATATGAAAATGGAGCTTTTATCACTTATCGTTGCCTCAGAGCTTTTTTTTTTTTTTTTTAACTGAATTTGGAACATGAATTATATCGTTCTACTGGGATTTTATATATTCAAAAATGATAAACCACCCTTGGTCATATCTTCATTCCCAGTTGGTGAATTTATTTATTTTTCACAAAAACATATAGATATATATAAAATTACATGATTAAATAATTTTCTAGAAATATTTTGAGATATAAAATTAACTGATGAATTGATTAAAATGAGAATGAATAATCAGAAAATAAAGCAAACAATTTATCATTAATTATTTTTATAAATAATTATCAATTTTAATTTAAAAAATATCTCATGTTACTTTTACAATCTACAAGATAATAATTTATTTTTCAGGATAATTTATATTAATAATATTTTAACCGTATTTATAATCATGATGACGTTGATTAATCATAATAAAATTTTTGTAATTTTTGTATGATGATTCCAATTTTTTAAATATATAATTTCCGTTTGTATTATCTTTAATTTAACAAATAAAAATAATAAAATAATAATGATTATAATTCAAGTTGAAGAATAGCCGCCAGTTAAATGCCCAACAAACTTTTTAAACTAAATTTAACTTAGATGTTTGAATGAGGTTCCGACAATTTCCGGATGTTTACAATGAGGTAAGGATTTATCCTTAAGGTTGGTTAGTTCAATTCTATATAAAAATACATAAACTCTTTAAAATGAATTTTCATTCGTTTTTCATATTCTCATAATTCATAACGAATTTATTTTTTATATTTTTTATTTATTTTTCATCTGCCAACAAGTGAATAAAAACTTTTCAACATTTTTAAAAATAAATTTAAAAAAAAAAAAAAATACTTTGTAACAATATTTATTTTTATATTGTAAATAACAAAATTTTTTATACTTTTTTATTTTTTTTTATTTTTTCATACATCAGCAATTTAGTTATTAAATTTTTTTTTTTTTTAAATAGTCAATTTATGTTTTTTTATTGAATCATAAAACAAGGTTAACGAGTGATTTCAATAGGTGATTAATAATTCAAATATTACGAAATATTTTTTCTCTTTTTTTTTTTTTTTTTTTTTTTAATCAAGGTTGTTATTTACAAACACTCAATCAAGTGTGATAAAAAAAAAAAAAAAAATAATATAAATGTATATGAAAAATTTTAAGAGTAAAAATAATCAGTTCAAAGTGATTTTAAAGAGTCAAAGTTCGTAATTATAAAAGTATATAAAATGATGACTTTCACGTATTGAAAATGTGGAATAATATATATTATTTATTTTATTAAAGAAGGGGAAGTATGTATTATCTTAAATCATTGAAACACAAATGTACATTGACCACAATCAGTCTGTAGATGTTATTCATTCAACAAGTGAGAAATAAAATCATCTAGAAAAAATAATAAATACTCAATAATTACAAATTACATAATGAAATAATATTTTTTTTTAAAATAAAATTTCCATGTTATTTTGTGCAATAAATATACTGATTTACATCATCAAATAATACATAACACAGTGAAAACATTGTATTAATATTTCAATTAAATCTTGTTATACTTGCCGACTGAGTAAATATTATTTCTCTTTGTAGATTTTTTTTCGTTTTTTGTTTTTTTTTTTGCTACAAGTTGTTGTTATTTTATTTATTTTAATTTATCAGTGAGTGTTATTAAATAAGTGTCAATTTAATGATAAAATTTGTGTTTATAAAAAGTGTATTATATAGTGTTAAATAATTATAATTAATAATTAAAAAAATATGTCAGAACAAGAGAATGAAACAAAAGTGAGGTTAAGACGTACAAAAAGTGTTGCCAGAGCTGAGGATATACAAAGAGCAGATTATATGGTTCGAAGATCACAACCAGATAAACCGTAAATAAAATTATAAAATTAATTATTTAATAATATAATATTTACCTATTAATATCAAGTCTGAATTTATCAATTGTCATTTAGTGTTGATATTGTTCAGTTGTTGTTGTTGTTGTTGTTCAATATTTATTTGACTGAAAATAAGAAAATAAAATAAATTAATTTTGTTGTTTAAAAATTATTTAAAATTAGTTTGTATATAATAATATTTTTGCTTATAATTAATTTTATGTTAATTATTTTTGTATGAATGACAAGGCTTCTGTCAAATAATAACAACAATGTTTTGTTTTTTTTTGTTTTTTTTTTTTTATATACACTCACCCACACACACACACAAGCAACAGTTATTTTGTGTGTGTCCCTTTAAATTATTTTTACGCATGCGTTAATTTTTTTTTTTTTTATAATATTTATTAGTTTTTATTTAATTGTATTGTTTAAAAAAAATATTTATAAATTTATATAGATTTTTTTTTTTAATTTAATTATTATAATAATTTTAAATATAAATTTAGTCTTTAGTTTTCTTTGTCGGTTGTGAAACTTTTGATATAATTTACTATCAATTTTGTTAATTGATCAATCATCTTGATGAGTATTCATACTTTCAATATTGATTATTTATTTATTTTTTTTTTTTAACTATTTAATTCAATAAAATGCACTTAGTCAAAAGTAATTTAGAAATTATAACAATAAATTTTATTGTTGATAAATATTTTCACATTTTAACATTAAAATTATATTTAATTAATAAATAAAAATATAATTAATTAATTTTCATTTCTATTATTTTTTTAATATTATTATCAATGTATAAAGAAAATTGTAAAATTTTTTGTTTGTAATTTTTAGGGTCACTACTTTGTTTGTTTCATGCCATTGTTTGAATAATACATGAATATCTTAATTAATTAAAATCTTAATTACCACGGCATCATTGTCACCTAGTACATATACACAAATATATTTTAGTTTTGTGAGGTCATGGAACTTGCAAACTGTCTTGGAGTCAACAATCGTAATTACGTAGGACACTTGGAAGTTGTCTTGTTGAACCTACTGAAGAAAACTTAGTCAAATGTTAAATTCACTCATCTATTTTAAGTGCGCTGAAGCTAGCGATCTCGGGGTAGCGACTTTTTGCCCATAGGCGTCGCAACCACCGATTGCGCGCGAGCCCCTTGTTCCCGTAGCGTTTGGCTACATCTCTCCGTGAGGCAAATATTGTTAATTATTTATTAGTAATAATTTTTTTTTAATTATTATTTTTATATCATTATAAAGCTGACAAAATTTACAACAAATTATATGCATAAATAAAGAAAAACCAATTTTTTTAAGAGGTCATATCAGTTAAGTCGCTAGTTTTTTTTTTTAATTTTTTTTTTTTTTTAATTTGAAAAACATTAACCCGGTTTTAAATACCTTAAAAAAAATTGGTTTTTCTTTATTTATGCATATTAATTGTTGTAAATTTTGTCAGCTTTTTAATGGTATAAAAATAATAATTTTAAAAAAATTATAACTTATCCAAATTGAATAAATAACGTTTGGTCAGAGTTCAGAGTCTAGCGCGCTTTACGGTTTTAAACAATTATTTATTAGTAATAATTTTTTTAAAATTATTATTTTTATATCATTATAAAGCTGACAAAATTTACAACAAATTATATGCATAAATAAAGAAAAACCAATTTTTTTAAGAGGTCATATCAGTTAAGTCGCTAGTTTTTTTTTTTAATTTTTTTTTTTTTTAATTTGAAAAACATTAACCCGGTTTTAAATACCTTAAAAAAAATTGGTTTTTCTTTATTTATGCATATTAATTGTTGTAAATTTTGTCAGCTTTATAATGATATAAAAATAATAATTTTAAAAAAATTATTACTAATAAATAATTGTTTAAAACCGTAAAGCGCGCTAGACTCTGAACTCTGACCAAACGTTATTTATTCAATTTGGATAAGTTATAATTTTTTTAAAATTATTATTTTTATATTTATCAATAGCTGACAAAATTTACAACAATTAATATGCATAAATAAAGAAAAACCAATTTTTTTTAAGGTATTTAAAACCGGGTTAATGTTTTTCAAATTAAAAAAAAAAAAAATTAAAAAAAAAAACTAGCGACTTAACTGATATGACCTCTTAAAAAAATTGGTTTTTCTTTATTTATGCATATAATTTGTTGTAAATTTTGTCAGCTTTATAATGATATAAAAATAATAATTTTAAAAAAATTATTACTAATAAATAATTGTTTAAAACCGTAAAGCGCGCTAGACTCTGAACTCTGACCAAACGTTATTTATTCAATTTGGATAAGTTATAATTTTTTTAAAATTATTATTTTTATATTTATCAATAGCTGACAAAATTTACAACAATTAATATGCATAAATAAAGAAAAACCAATTTTTTTTAAGGTATTTAAAACCGGGTTAATGTTTTTCAAATTAAAAAAAAAAAAAAATTAAAAAAAAAAACTAGCGACTTAACTGATATGACCTCTTAAAAAAATTGGTTTTTCTTTATTTATGCATATAATTTGTTGTAAATTTTGTCAGCTTTATAATGATATAAAAATAATAATTTTAAAAAAATTATTACTAATAAATAATTGTTTAAAACCGTAAAGCGCGCTAGACTCTGAACTCTGACCAAACGTTATTTATTCAATTTGGATAAGTTATAATTTTTTTAAAATTATTATTTTTATATTTATCAATAGCTGACAAAATTTACAACAATTAATATGCATAAATAAAGAAAAACCAATTTTTTTTAAGGTATTTAAAACCGGGTTAATGTTTTTCAAATTAAAAAAAAAAAAAATTAAAAAAAAAAACTAGCGACTTAACTGATATGACCTCTTAAAAAAATTGGTTTTTCTTTATTTATGCATATAATTTGTTGTAAATTTTGTCAGCTTTATAATGATATAAAAATAATAATTTTAAAAAAATTATTACTAATAAATAATTGTTTAAAACCGTAAAGCGCGCTAGACTCTGAACTCTGACCAAACGTTATTTATTCAATTTGGATAAGTTATAATTTTTTTAAAATTATTATTTTTATATTTATCAATAGCTGACAAAATTTACAACAATTAATATGCATAAATAAAGAAAAACCAATTTTTTTTAAGGTATTTAAAACCGGGTTAATGTTTTTCAAATTAAAAAAAAAAAAAAATTAAAAAAAAAAACTAGCGACTTAACTGATATGACCTCTTAAAAAAATTGGTTTTTCTTTATTTATGCATATAATTTGTTGTAAATTTTGTCAGCTTTATAATGATATAAAAATAATAATTTAAAAAAATTATTACTAATAAATAATTAACAATATTTGCCTCACGGAGAGATGTAGCCAAACGCTACGGGAACAAGGGGCTCGCGCGCAATCGGTGGTTGCGACGCCTATGGGCAAAAAGTCGCTACCCCGAGATCGCTAGCTTCAGCGCACTCTATTTTACTATATATATACTATTTTCATCTACCAACTTTTTACTTTTTATTTTTTATTTTTTGTCATCATCATTATCATCATTTCACATTAATTTTACGTAAAAATTTAATTACTAAAAATTTATATTTTAAAATTCAACTCATTTAAATGAAAAAAAAAAAAAAAACTTTTATATACAAATGTTTATTCAAATTTCTAAAAAATATATATTATTATTCTGTTATAATTTTTTTTTGTTAATTTAATTTTTTTTTCTTCAACAGTTTGTTGACTATTTACGGTTTTTATTTTAAACTAACGACAAAGTTTGAATTGTTTCAAGAAATTTTCTCTTTTCTTAGTTTATTTTTTTGCATCAAAAGTTTTATTGGATTTTTTTTTTTTTTTTGATATTAAATTTTAGATATTTTGTCTTATCATAATATTCTTATCAAAATTTTTAATTATTAATTTTTTTTTTTTTTATAAATTAATCAAAAAACTTTTAATTATATTATGATTAATTTTTTTTTGTTAGTTAAATTTATTTACCACAAATATTTGATGTATAATTTTTAATATTCTCAAGTTTCTCATCAAATATGACAAATTATTAGCAAATAATATAAATAAAAAAATAAATTCTTGAGTATGTTATTTGCTTTATGATAATGACTTGCAAATATCCACGACTTTAAAATATTTATTTATATTCATTTTTACTAAGAGCCATTATAATTTTTTTTTTTTCTTACAATAATTAAAAGAAATATAAAATTTTTATTATCAAAAAAAAAAATTGTAATTTAATTTTTGCTATTCAATATAATAATTGACATTTTAAAATGAAAATTTTTCTTTGCAAAATTATGTTTTTTACCAAAAGTAGTATAAAAACTACTTGTTAATTATAAAAAAGAAAATAAATTAAAAAAAATATATGATATATACAGTGATAAAAGAGGCTTAAGAAATTTATGCTTGAGAAATAAAATTTATTTTTGTTTTTGTAAAAAAAATATATTCAGTGGCTTACTTTGGACATTTTTATAAGCATTATTATTTTAATATTTTTCTTTTTTCCTATTTATATTATGTTACTAAAAAATTTCTTCAGAATAATTCGTTTAAATCTTAAGCTGATTATTATTTGTACTTATTGTAAAATATTTTAACACAAAAATCATGAAAAATATTTATTTTTATATTTAAAAAAAAATTATAAAAAATAATATTGTAGTTTTTATTTTTAATTTTTTTTTAAACATACAATTGCTTTTTTGTATTATTAATTCATACAACAACTGGGTACTCTATATTTTTCAATCTCCAACAACAAATTTGATTATTTTTTTCAAATTATAAGTTCATTATATATTTATAAATTAATTTTAAAAAACTCATGAATATTTTCTAGATTTTTTTTTCGTTTCAGTTTATTTGTTCAATGAAAATTTTAACTTGTGTTTGTTTGAATTTTCAAAAGCTAATAATAAACTACTTTAATAAATTTGTTTTTGTTTTTTTTTTTTTTTTTCAATTTTAAATATATTCTGTATTAATTTTTAAATAATTTATTTTTTAGATGTCACAGACCAAGAGACAGTCTATTTTCTTGGACTTCAGGATTCAATAATTTTACAGGATTTGTAAATTGGGGATTTTTACTTCTTGGAATTGGTGGTGTTCGTTTGCTACTTGAAAATTTTATAAAGTAATTAATTTATTAAAATACTTATAAAATATATTTTTTAAATTAAAAATATCAAAAGCAATAATTTATATTTTTTATATATTTTTTTTTTCTATTATTATTACAAGCAATAATTTTGTTTGATCATCGTTGATATGAAATTTTTTTTTGATTACATCAATTCCCAAATGAAAAAAAGCTTCAATCATATTTTTCGCACTTTACGTCATTCTCATTCTTAATTGCTTTTGGTATAAAAAAAAAAAAAAAAAATAAAAAAAAACTTGTAATTTATAAAATCAATGAAAATGAATTGAATGACATGAATTGCTAAAATTATATTTGACATAACTACCTTTTCGTTATATTTATTCGTAAAAAAAAAAATAAAAAATAAAAAAATAAAATTCAAATAAAATATATATTACAAATTAATGTAAATACTTTAAGTAGTTTTCATTTAATTTACTTTTTTAAATTGGTCTTCAAGTGATCCCTGAAAAAGTTCTTTATAAAAAAGTCAATTATTCATTGATTAATTTCTCAATGAATTTTTATTTTTTTATTATTTAAAAATTTCAATTCTTTTTATCAATATATAACTAATTTACATATTAAATGGTTATTTCAATTTTGTATAAAATTATTAGCTACAGTATTTATTTATATAAACTCAAATAAAAATAATATTATTTTAAAATTAAAAAAAAAATTTTAATTATTTGAATGAACTTATTAATGGTTAATTTAGTTGTATTAATATGTGGATCGTTTTAAATGCAAATATCAAGTTGTAATGTTTTGTTGAATGTAGGAGATATATATATATATATTTAAATGAAAATGTATTCACCTGGGGAATAACCAGTGTCTTGGAAACTTTACTAAATTTCATCACCCAAAGGCACATATATATTTCCAATTAAATTGTATAAATATTAGTTTTTAAAAACAGATTGCAGTTTGATCAAAATGTCATCATTTTAATTTTTATTTTATTTCAGATATGGCATCAGAGTTGATCCACGACAATGGTTTTTTTTTTTAGATTATAAAAATGGTGATAGTAAAGATTATCCATCAGTTATTCTTATAACATGTGAGTATTTTTAATTATTTAATTTATATATTATATTTTTATGAAAATAGTATAATGGTTAAATAAAAACCAACATTTTTATATTTATTTTATGGAATTTATCATCATTCCAGATGAACAATTGTTAACAATAGTAAAAAAAATATGAAAAAAATAACCAAAAGAATTTATTTTACAAGACGACACAAGAAATAAAAGTGGAATGTTGAAAATAAAATATATATATAAGAATGAGTAGTTTTTATTTAATTTTTTTTTTTTTTTTTTTTTTTTTTTCGTACGTGTCTCATGTGATGTTTTTGGTAAAAATTCCAATAACACTTGTCGCACGTTTGTACGAAGCGAAAAATTTTCAATGTTGTTGTATACTCCTCGACGTGAAGAAAAATGTTTATTTTATATATTTTATTTTTCTACTATCTTTCAATATATTCCTCATTTTATTATCATATATTTTTTTTTTTTTTCACAATATTCTCTACACGTGATTATTTTAAATTCAATGGCAATATTTGTAGAAATAAATAAATTAAATTATTTAAAATAAAAAATAACTAGTAATAATTTTTTATGACAATCAAGTTTTTTTTATAAATTAATTATTTATTTGAAATTGACTTTATTTTTAAATAATTTTGATAATTGAATTAAAATTTTAAGAGTATAATTACATTGATGCTAAGAGAAACAGAGTAACCAAAAGCTCTTGGATTATTTTTAGTTGAGAATAGTAAATGTTTGTTGTGTTGGCATTGGAAATAGGATTGGTTATTTATTTTATTTTTTATATTTTTTATATTTTTTATTTTATATATGGAAAAGGAAATGTAACACCCGGTGGTGCTAGTTGTAAATCGTTGTGAAACATTTATTATGGGACTATTGAACGAGTTGTTTTGTAGCTACACCTGATACATTTTGTCGTTCTAGTTCATGTATTTCAGTTGTATACTTGAATTTATATAACAAACTCTCATACAATACATTTTGCTAATATTAAAATAACCACTTTGATAATAATATTAAAAAAAAAAAATAATAATAAATTTATTTTCAATAAATTTTATTTTTCTTAAATTCAATTGATTTAAAAAAATTTTAAAATTTATTTGTTTTGTTTTTTTATCAGTCAAATGTTTATAATATTTATTATTATATTAATTAAAATTATTATAAATTATATTTATTTCGATTACAAAATTATCTGTCAAAATTTAATTTAAAAAAAAAAATTATTTATAATTAAACTGTGCACAAGAATTAAATAAATTAAATTTTCATATGTAAATAATACAATATGAGTTTTGATAATATTACTTTGGATATTGATGAAAATCTTGTTGATATTGTAAATGAATTAATAATTACAATATCACAAATTGAATCATTAAAACAAGCTTTAAAAAATCCAATTGAAATTGAAACATCATCATCATCATCATCATCAGATAATTCAATTGAACATTTATTAAATATATCAGAATTAAATGAAAGTCAAAGTTTTTATTTATCAACATGTTTAAAAAATTCTAAAAATATAAGTTTAATTAATGAAAATGATGATTCATCAAATGAATTAATATTGAAAAAATCATTATTATTAATAAATAATAATGATGATAAAAAAAAATCATCAGGTTTTTCAATACCAAGTATAAATTCACAAAATGATAAAATAAAAATTGATTCATCATCATCATCAATTGAATTAGCTCAAAAAGAAATAAATAATTTAGAAAATAATGGTCCAGCTGGAACATTACATTTAAGTGCTGTTGGTAATATTATTGGACGTAGAATAATTGTATTTTCTTCAAGTATGACATTACTTGATAAACATGAAGCTGGAAGATCACAATCAGGACCACCAATTGAATTACAATATCATAATCCATGTGATGGACAAATACATGGTCATTGGACACTTTTAGGTGATAAAGATTGTGAAAATATTGAAAGTACATTAAATGATTGTTTATTTATTGCAATATCATTACAAACAAATAAAAAACCAAATGAATTACGAAATGAAACAATTAAATATATGAAAAAACATATAAATAGTTTATCAATAAGAATTAAAAAATTAATGAAAGCAAAAGAATGTGATGAAATTGTATTATTAATTGGTGGTGCAAAATATAATGGTAAATCAAAAGATGATGCTAAAGAAATTCTTGATAATTCACAAAATCGTGAATCACATCCAGATAAACAGAGAGCACATCCACGTGCACATGTTTCTGATCCAAATGCAAATGGTCCAATAAATTCCATTGAAAATTATTCAGTTGATCATGATGCATCTGGTTTTTTAACAAAAGATGATCAAGATTTACTTGCACATTATGCATTAAAATCAAAAAAAGCACAAGATGCTATGAATAAATTAAATGAAGGTTATAATGGTGTAACAGTTGTTATTGATTCAGTTCAACTACAAATGATGGGAGCTCAATTTCATAAAAGTTCATTAATTAATAGAAGATTGATTAGAAAATTAGTATTAGTTTTACGTCATCATCTAGACTGTAATATGGATCCTAATTATGATGTTCTTGTGCACAGTTTTTATCCAATGTTTTAATTTATTTATTTTTTTTTCAATTTATAAATTTAATAAAATTTTTTTTCATATACAAAATTTAAATAAATAAATAAATATATAAATAAATAAATACAATAAAATTATTTCAATCGATACAACAATATCCGTTATGGTCTACTGGTTAGGATATCTGGCTTTCACCCAGAAGGTCCGGGTTCGATTCCCGGTAACGGAATTTTTTTTTTTTTTTTTTTTTTTGCATCTATATTAAAATTTTTTGTAAATTAATCAATAATTGATGAATAATTTTTTATTATAAATTAAAATAATATTATAAAAAAAATACTCTAATTAAAATTTAAATATAAAAAAAAAAAAAAAATTATAATTGAGTGAGAGTTTAAAGCCACTAAATAATCCCACGACTTGTTGGTTCGTTTGTAAGAGGCATTAACCACATTGAAGGAGTTTCTTAATTACCAGGAAGCCACACAGTGGTTTTAACACAGGATTGAATGATGTGAGTATAGTAAAAGTGATGATGGTATGGTAAGGGTTGCTTTCTGCATTGGTTCATGAAAATAAGAGACACCAAAAGTTAAATAGACAAAGACACTGATGTACAGTATAAAATTCAACAAGATGACTAGAGAAAACTAGTTAATTATTCAACCCCAGTTACAAGCACGTTCTCCATTTCACATGGAATAAATTTTTTTTTTGCTCTTTTATTTTATTTTTTTTAAAAGTTTCAAAGCAAGTAAGAAGGAACATCGTCTGTCGTCTGTCGTCTTTCCTAACTGTCATTATATATATTTGAAGATATAAAAAAAATAAAATAAGGCTTAGCAATTACTGCAAGAAATCCTTAGAGTCGTTTGTATGTTACCGCATTTCCTTTTGGCATCTAAAATGTCTGGTAATCTGCTTTACGTATAGTCATTAAGATGGTTCACGTACTCATAAGTCTTCAGCATCAATTTTAAACATACAAATAAATAAAATAAATTAAACATCAAAAGATTTCATTATTTAATTATTTTATAATTATATATATATATGTAAATTAATATTATTTAATTGATATATATATATTTTTTTATTTTATTTTTCAGACTCAATGGTACCAGTTTTGTTTTGTTTACTCATTGAAAAAGGACTTTCATTAGTAAGTTTAATATTTATTTTTAAATAAATTTAAAAATTTTATGAGATAAGAAAATAAATTAAAATTATTATTAAAATTGAAAAATAAATAGGAGTATAAGTTTGAGTTTGATAAAATGCATATTTTACTGAATTACAAGTGACATTGCCAGAGGTGAAATAAATAATAGAAAAAAAATATATATATATATATTATAAAAAAAAAAAATTGTAAAAAGGTTGTGTATGTTGCAAATACTGTATTGTGAAAATTCTCTGTGATTTTTATCCTTTTTTATATATACTTATATATATATAAGTACTAGCTGACCCGGCAAACGTTGTTTTGCCATACATATACATATATGCCAGCCACGAAATAATTGCATTTAACGAAAGTAGGGAATAGCGGGATAAGAAATTAAACGTGTAAAATTCTCCGAATAATTAAACGATGAACATTTATTCTCTTAGATACCAAATATTAAAATATATCTGTTATAAATTTTGAATATGGGGTGAAATAACTAAAATGCTAAGATCTTTTCCCTCGACTTCTCAGAATTATACTTTCAATTTTTTTTTCTAGTTCATTGACATAAAATGAGGATCCTGAATTTTTTTTTAGAAGTTACCACCCCTTCTTTGAGGGTGTTTCCAGCCCGTTTATTTCTAAATATGACCTACCCACTTACCTACCTTTTTTGTAAATAATTTTTTTTTCTAAAATACTTTTCTCATGACAATCAACATTATTATATTAAGGATATTCTTAAAATTATAAAGTTTTTAAAACTCTAAAATGAAAATCTGCGCAAATTATCAAGACATTTTTCATTTCGATTTTTTGATTTTGGATATAAATCGATGATAAAATTCCGAAAATTTTCAAAATTTTCACGAATTTGAATATTAAAAAAGTCGTAGCTCACTTTTTAATTAATAACAAATTATTGGCTGTCATGACATGAATTTTTTCAGAAAAAAAAGCGGTAGAAACACCCTCAAGCAATAGTTGGAAAATTCCAGAGAATATTTAGGATCTTCATTTTATCTCAGTGAATTCAAAAATGGATACAAAGTTTAATTCCAGTGAGGTTGCCTCCGAAAGATAGAGGAATATTTACGTTTAGAGGGCCTGTATACTCCAATTCGTTGCGGGAAAGACGAAATTTTTTAAAAGTCAATATTGAATATATTGAAAGTCATGGTCAAAAAAAAAAATTTTAATTTTTTATATCGTGTTCGTCTTGCCGAAGACTACAATTTAAAGATTTTTTAGTGGCAAATGAACTTTCTAAAAATAGAAATGTAAGGTATTTTAGCTTGTAGTCTTATCCTCGCGTATAAAAGTTGTCATCTTTGACATTTATTATCTCAAAAAAACAACGTCAGAATTGGAAGTATAGATATTTATTTCATTCAAAAAATACCCAAAAAAAAAAAAAAAAATTAAGTGACATTCAATTATCCGGAAGCAACCTTAAGGGAGTATCTCCGTTGAATAGTCCATTCACCGATTTCCCAATATTTTGAGAGACAAATCTCGAAATTCCCCTGCATCTAATGATTCTAATTTTGTAATTATGTCCCATCTAGTTTTAGAGATAATAAGTTTTAAGCACGTAAACTTTTCGAACGATTTAACATGGCATGTGTAAGAATTTTTATTCAATATTTTTTTTTCTTGTATATTTTTTATTCTAACAAAAAAACTGAGTTTACCGATTTGATAACAAATTAGTATGATAAAATTGATATTGTCTAGATAATTTTGGACAAAAATTATATTCTTGTCCCATCGCAGTTCGGAGATATTGTTGATTAAAGTTTATGAAATTCATTAATATTTGATATAAACGTGAGGCCGAGTGTATCCGAATGTCATTGATGCGTCGCACGCCGCTCTATACTTGTATATACAGATCACACACATGCAGATATATATTCCGTATTTTTATTGGTATACGACTTGGCCGTGGTTGGCTGAAATTTGTACATTATCAAGAAAAATTTCAGGCTCCAACATAGACTTTTTGTTTAAATTCTTACAGTGCTGTAACCTAAACTTTTTATTTCTATTTGCGTGGAGATACTCCTTTTATACAGTTTAATATATTTTTTTTTGGTCTTTTGGGCTTATCATTTTTTTTTATTCAACGAAATGTGGATGAAAATGGTCATGAATTTTTTTCTTTATGTGGGCCTTATTTGAATTATTATGACTAATTTCTCGGTCATATACTAATTTTTTTATTGAAGAAATAGTGATATTTAATTTTAAATTTTCTGGCTCTGTTTGAATTACTTTGTAAATGAACGACAAAACTTAAGATGTAAATAATTTTGAATTATAATTATTCTCAAATGGTATTTAAAGAAAAAGTAATAATAATTCATCATACAAAGTCTTCCAAAACACAATTTTAAAAATTTGAAGTCGTTTTATTACGATATAAAATATTCCTACAAAACACTATAGGTTTGACGTAGCAGTTGACTTATCTTATTTCATTTTATCAACTTTTCAATTTGACAAACTTGAATAATTAATATTTACAAAGAAAAATAAATATTCACATCATTATTATACTAAAATATCTGCAGTAAATGTAAAAAAAATATACATGTATATATACAGTCAACATATGATTTGAGCGAATATGTATATTATATAAATATTTATACATATAAAAATACGCATGGAATCACAATAAACTATTATATAGATTCTATTGGAGTTTTTTTGGAGATTTTCGGCGTGAAGTTAATTCTCTTTGGGAGTTGATGGTTTAATTAATATTAATTAATTAAGATTTAGGGGCACAGGCAGCCTGGATTTTGTTAATTTTCAACTTTTTCAAGTTATTTTTTTTTTAATTGATAGATAATTCTTTGAAGAATTATAAAATTATAAAATGCAAAAAAATTTCATTGGGAGTTCTTCAATTAGTTATTGAAAAATATTATAATTTTTTAATTGTTGCTATGCGCTGATCAATCATTTCGGTCGATTGCGCATTCTTATACTTCCTAACCCTAGCATGTATGTGTAGACGTGTATATGTGTAACAGCTTTATTTTCATAGTTACTCTTAAAAAAACGTATTCACCTATTATTCAAATTGAAAAAAGTATTCAAACCTATATTTTTTGTTATATAATTTAGTCTTTAAAATCAGCAAAAAACAATTACATATTTGATTATAAACACATTTTTACACATCCATGCTAGGGTTTAGAAGTATAGAAATGTGCAATTGACCGGAATGATTGATCAGCGCATAGCAACAATTCAAAAATTATAATAATTTTTAATAATTAATTGAAGAACTCCGAATGAATTTTTTTTGGAATTTATAATTCTCCAAAGAATTATCTATCTATTTAAAAAAAAATAACTTGAAAAAGTTGAAAATTAAAAAAATCCAGGCTGCCTGCGCCCCTAAATCTTAATTAGTTAATATTAATTAAACCATCAACTCCCAAAGAAAATTAACTTCACTCCAATATTCTCCAACAAAATTCCAATAGAATCCATATAATAGTTTATTTTGATTTGATCAACCTTAGGCTAATTAGATGCAAATATTATATGTATATATTATTCATATAACTATTTGGATGAAAACTGCATTACCGACCATCGTATGTATTTATGAATAAAGTATAGATGGTGTATAGTAGGGTTTCCATTTTTTCCCTTAAGGGTGAACCACCCTTATAAATTAGAGGGTTGAAAAATAGATAACTTCATTCTCTCAGCCCTAGAGAATGCCTATGCAAAATTTCAAGGAAATCGGTCAAGCGGTCTCGGAGGAGTTAGGTGACTAACACCGTGACACGAGATTTTTATATATTAGATATAGATTATTATTTGTGTATAAAGTACGTATACGTGTAGAATGAAAGTAGCAAGATATCGAAGGATTTCTGAAGCTGGAAAAGCATCAGGAAAAGAAAAAAAAAAAAATAAATAAATAAAAATTGTATTACTTGTGTATATATAGTGCTATCGAGAATATGAGATTTTAAATCGATCAGTGAAAACAATGTTTTTTTTTTTTTTAAATAAAAACAAAAAATTTAATAGAAAAATTTTCATAAAAAAATATAAATAAATTTAAAAAAAATAAATTTTTTATTTATTTATTTTATTAAATTTTATAATAATAATTAAATTTAAATTAATTTAACTTTTTTTTTTGTAAATAATTTGATAATAATTTATTTATAATATTTACAGGATATAATTGCACATGGACCTGGTATGGCATTTCATGTGGTCAACCTAATTGTGATGGTTTTGATGCCAATGGTTGTTATTCACGTAAAGGATTCTGGTTTTAGTCTGAGTAAGCATAAAACATATTATATATATTTCATAAATTTATCACATATTCAACACACTAATATTATTTACATGAATATCCATAATCTTTAAACATTCAAATTATATATTTTAACAATTTCAAATTATTATTATTATAATTCACTCAAGTATTAACTTGAAATTGATATAATCATTATATGATGATGTAAATAAAATTACGTAAATGTGTCATCAAACTATGTTAACATACAAATCCAATTAGACAAAGATTTAATCATATTTTGGCTATTATTATTATTATTAATAATTTTTATCATTTAAAAAATTTTTTAAAATTAAATATTCAATTGTTATTTATTTTTTTTTTAATTTTTGAATAATTAAAAAGTATAAATTAGTAAAACATGATAAAATTAAAATTGAAATATTTATTACTTGTTGTTGTATATTATATAAAAATAATTTTGAATTAATTTTGAAAATTTAATTAACAAAATTTTAACATTTTTGTGGCTTTTTGGATATTAAATTAATAATGAAATATTTAAAAATAATAAAATATATAATAATTTATGAGACTTTGTTAACAATTTTATATGGATTATATTGGAATTGATAATAAAGTTGTTTATTATTAGCTATGAAATATTGAAAATGTATTAATTTATTTAAAATTTAATTTACAAACTTTAGTCATTTTTGGGGTTTTCGTTTGATTATAATAAATTTATTATAATGAATTTATAATTATCTTTGAAATTTGAAATATATTATTTGGTTGTTTTGAAGTTTAGTTTATCTAATTTATTGGTTTATTTAATAGAGAATTTATTTGTACTTGGTTAGCTCATTTTTTTTTTTTTTTTTTTAATTTATTATTTATCTTATTTTTCAATTATTTATTCAATCAAGTATGGATATGACAATCTGATGAGAGATCAATGTTTAAATTGACTGAATTATTAAATTTTTAATTAATTATAAAAGCTTTTATAATTAATTAAAATTCACTTGCCAATAGTTGAAATTTATTTTTTTTTTGAATATTTTACAATATATTTTTATAAATTTTTATTTGTAAAAAATTCAATTAAACTTTATAAATGTAAATACAAAAAAAAAAAAAAAAAAGCATTCATTTAATTTTAAATTTTATCTATTCAATTAATTATAAATACTGACAATTTGACAAAAGTTTCATGTTAAATTTGACTAAATAATTAAATTTTAATTTTTTTTAAATAATTAAAATGCCTTTATAATTTTTATACTTTTAAAAATTAAAAAAAAAAAAAACATACGTACAGTTTAAAAGTATAATTATATGATTAATTTAAAAAATTAAATTAAACTTTTAAAATAAAAACATTTTTAAAAAACTTTTTCATTATATCTATAGACAAATGAAATATACATCTTATTTTCGTTTTTGAAATTCAGGGAATTGAAATAAAGTAAATCAGAGAAAAATGACAAGGTTTCTTTAAAAAAAATTTAGAAAAAAAGAAAACTTAAAGAGTTGAATCTTTGAAAGGAAAACTATCTGCTTGATAGTTTAAAAGTCTTACTTTTAGTATTTTAAAAAACATGTTACCCCAAAGACATGTTTTTTTATTTATTTTTTATTTATTTATATATTTTTTTTTTCAACATTTTGACAGTGCATATATATAACAAATCTTTAAGGCCATCTCAAATTTGAAACTCGACCTTCTATTTTCCATGTATTTTATATAAAACATATGAAACAACTCACGTATGCTTGTCTACATTCAAAAACACACCTACTAACTTAAAATATATTTTTTATATATTTTTTTTTAACAAGAATAAAGACTCTTTTTTAGCCCTGTATACTCTTGACAATGTCTTTCTTCTGTTTTACTATTTTTTTTATTTTTTTTTTTATAAAAAAGTGGAAAAAACTTGTTTAACCTTTTTTTTTTTTTTTTTTAATATTCTAATTTTTTTGTTCCATTGAGTTATTATTATCATTATTATTATTTTCTATTCATATTATACAACTTGATGAAATAAAAAATCAGAAAAAGAAAGTTAAAAAAAATAACAAGTACTTTTATATAAATTAAAAAACTTGTTGAAAAATTAATATATTGATGCTATTTAAAATTTTTTTTTTATAATAATTTTAAAATAAAAATATTAATTAATTATATAATTAATTTGTATATTTTATTTACAAGTATATAATTAAATTGTTATATCATATGTTTATTAATAAATATATAATTTTACTTTTTGTTTTGTAATTTAATAGAAAATTTAAGGGCAAAATTTTATTTTTATTTATCTCTAATTTACATAATAATATTTATCAAAAGTTTAGATAATTTAATTAAATAATAAATTAAATTAAATTTTTTATTTTACAAAAAATAAAAAACAATAATTTTAATCATTAAAATAAATTTAGAAAAAAAAAATAAATAAATCTAATTAACGTTCATATATATAAACTCTCAGCCTGCTGACTCGTTATTTTAGTACCCTTAATTACAAAAACAAGGAGAAAAAAAAATAAAATAAAATATAAATCAAATAGAAGAAAGTTGTATAACAAAAAAAAAATAAAAAAATAAGCTTCACACAAGATAAAAACACAACGTCAAAAAAATACAAAAAAAAAAAAAAAACGATTTTAAATGAAAACGAGCTCGACGTAGCGTGAAATTTTACGAACCAAAAGTCATGGGGTGGTTTTTTTTGCAAGAGGATATAAGTAGATGTTAGTAATACGCGAAGGGGGTGAATAAAAAAAAAAAAATAGGGGATGAAAAAAGCCTTAGGTGATTTTGTACCTACTATACTGTATATATATGTTTAAAATAATAAAAATAAAAAATAAAATGTAAAGTATTATGGGTTGAAAAAACAGGTGTATCTTGCTTTTACCACATACCTCAATGCATATATTATATTTTTTCTTTGTTCTTAACTTTTTTTTTTTTTTTTCTTTTTTTTTAGTGGCTTAAAGACAAAGAAAATATATACACCCTTAAGTAATTGAATGAATGTGTATTAACATAAATAAATATATTATAAAATTTAAATATTTTTTAAATATAATATAATCAATTTTATTAATAATTTATATTTATAAAACATTGTTATTAATTTTATAGATTATATTGAAAATGATAATAAAGCTGTTAATTATTAGCTATGAAGTATTGAAAATTAATTAATTTATTTAAAATTTAAATTATAAATTTTCATGATTTTTCGTTTGATTTATAATAAATTGTCTTTGAAATTTGGAATATATTATTTGGTTATTTTGAAGTTTAGATTATTTAAAAAAATAAAAAATAAAAATAAATAAATAAATAAAATAAATAACGAAAAAAAAAAATAACATCAACATTGCCAAGATGAAACTTTACGCACAGTATCTTGTTCTTATATATGATTTTTTTGTTATTTTGCCAAAATCATACTGTGCCAGATAAGATATCTTGGTTAATATTTTTTTTAAATTTTTAAAATTTACTTGTATATTTTTTTAAAACATGTATATTGTCTAATATTAAGCAGCTATTTGTTGTAACATAAATATTAAATAATATCTACTCTAAATAATAAAATAAATAATAAATTAAATAATAAAATTAATAAATCATAAATTTATTTGATTATTTATTAATTTGTTTTCAATTTTTTAATTAAATATTTTTCACTGTAAAATTTTTTATTTTCATAGAATTTTTTTAAAATATCAAATTTCAAACTTAATTATTATTATTATTATTATATATCAAATAAATTTATATAATTAACAGTCAAATTGTTAATTATACACAAGACAGATATTTGAATTTGATATTCTCTCGATTGCAATTAGTTGGTTCTTATTTGACAAGAGACTTTGGAATGAAATTACACACCTGTCATCTGTCAGTTTCATCTGTTTCACACAACCATTATTTAATTAATTTTTCTTTCAATCAATTTTATTTTATATATTTTTATTTTTATTATTTAATTGACTAAAATTTATTATTAATTACATATATATAGATATATGTACATATATTTATTATTTAGTTCATTAAAAATAATTGAATGTTAATATTTATATTTTCTATTCACATGAAAAATCAACATATGAATAATTATTTGAATATTTGAAAATTTGAAATCAATGATATTAAACATGTGTCAACATGCTATTATGTTGACATTGTTTATTTATTCAAAACTTTAATTTATATATACAATCAAAAATTTCCTCAATGTTTACTAATTTTATACAATATTGTTGATTAATCCGTTTGATATTACATTTATTATGTGTTTATTTAAATTATTTATTTTATTTTTTTTTTTTTCATTTGAAAAATAAAAAATCCATATGAATTAAAAAATTAATATGATTTTTATTTACACAATTTTTTTTTCTGTTTGTTTGTTTGTTTGTTTGTATATGCAATTTTTTAATTATTATTATTTCGATTAAATAATGAAAATTGCCAATAGCATTGCCTAGCTCTTTCCATGAAATTTCAAAAAAATAAATATTAAAAATATATTATTTACATGGTAAATGAAAATGTGTAAAATAAATAAAATATAAAATTTTTAAAATACAAACTAAATATAAAAAATGATTAATGAATTTTATTGATTTATTATTTATTTAAATTAAGTAGAAATTAAAAAAAAAAACAAATTTTTTTTATTGATTTTAATTAATTTATTGTTGTTGATGTTTTTTTAATTATTATAAATTCAAAGTAAAATATATATTCAAGTTGGTTTATTAGGTATTTATAGAAACATTATAAAGTTTAATCGAAAAATAAAAAAAAAAAAATATAAAAGTTTTTAGAATAAAGTTAACTTGTGTCACGACATCGTGCAATTATTAATCGATATATAATTTATGTAGTCTAGATATTCTCTTTTGAGAATGATAATTGTTTTGTGTATATTTATACGACAAAAATAAAAATTTTATAATAAATCACTATAAATACACAGAAACATATAAATGCTTTTGCTAATTGCTAAAACATGCTAAATTTAAAGACAAAATTTCAACTGACAATTTACCATGCAAGCTCATAAACAAATTTGTCGTTTTTTTTTTTTTTTTTTTTTAAATTGCAATTATTTTATCATAAAAGCTTAACTCTGATTTTTATCAATTTTGTACTGCGTGATATTTTGTTCCAGGTTATTAGAATTTTTTTTTATTTATTTATTTTTTTACTGATTAAAATCATCCACTTTACATATTTATGTTATGTTATACTTGTTTTATCGTAAATTATTATTTTGTCAAGTAAAACAAATATTTATTTTTCATTATAAAATTATTATTTTTTTTTTTTTACTTTTTAAAATAATAATTTTTTTAAATAGAAAATTTTATTATTATAATAGAAATTAATATTTTGTTTTAAAAATTTATTTTTAAATTTATGATAAAATTAACAAAAAAAAAACTTTTACATAACTCTTGTAAAATAAAATCACTGATAAATTGTAGAAAAAAAAATAAATAATTTTGTAAAAAAAATATACTGTTTGCAATAAAGTGTATTCTTGAAAATTTCCCATGGGATAATCAAGTAGCCAGGAACAAAGGGACTTGCTGAGTGTGAAAAAATAGAGTACACTGATGTTCAAAAAAAAAAATAAAAAAAATGTGAAAATATATATATATATATATATATAATAAAATAAAATAGATTTATTTTCGTGTCGTTGAGTATCAACATTGTTTTTAAAAAATAAAAGACAATATGTATATATAAAAAGACAAAATAATAATAAATTTAAATTTGCTTTTAAAAGATCACAGAATGTTATGAGAAGACACTGATTGTGACAAAGTAAATAGAAAAAAAAAAAAAATATAAATAAAATAAATAAAGTCACTATGATGGTTATACTTTATTATTGAATTTATAAATTTTTTTTTTTTTTTGTTTTTTGAATAATATACATCAAAATGTACAAAAAATAAATTTCTTTGAACAATTTGTTTGTTTTTTTATGAACAAGTCCATTTGTCTTTGTATGATTATACAATGTTATTTATTATTAAAATAAATAATAATAAACTTTTATTTTATATTTTAGTTGGAGCTGAATATGTTTGTATGTTATATGCAATATTATTTTTAAAATTATGGTCGTACGTGCAAGTCAACATGTGGTGTAGAGCTAATGCAAAAAAAAAATCATCAAAACAAGGAAGAATACGAAGACAATCATTGTCATATGATAATTCACAAGGTGAGCTATTATTTTAAAAAATTAATTTAAAAATTTAAATATTTAATTTATTTGTTATTTATATTTCTAATAAATAATTCAATTTTTTTTTCTATTCAATAAATTATACTGAATTTATTGATTTAATAAATTTTTTTTATTTGTTTTTTTTTTTTTTGTTATATACAAACATGAAGCTTGATAGAATAAAAAAAATAAATAAATGGTACTCGTTGTTGCGTGTCTTTTGATAGTTTCAATTTCAATGAGTTTCTCAAAATGTTAAAGCCCCATTCTCATGATATGTCGATTGTGTTGAAGTAACTATAGTTGCATGTCACCAACTATAATATTCACTAAAATACAGATATATCATAAAAAAGATCTTCTTTCGATCCAATTGCACAAAAAAAAAAAATAAAATAAAAATGAAAATTACATATAATTTGTTACCCTTTGTGCATTAAATAATAATATATTATTTTTTGTAAAAAACTTTAATAATCAAAAGTAAACAAAAATAAATGAATAAATTTAAAATATAATTATTTTTTTTCTTGTTAAATATTTATTTAAGATTTTTGGCAAAAAAAAAAAACCCTGTTTTTCTCTTTGATTGTATATATACAAGTTTTTCTTGTTTTTTTTTTTTAAAATTTTTTTTTCATCTTTGAATCTTGGCAAACACATACTGGTTTACTTGTATCAATTGAAAAATGGCCAAATGTGTAATATAGTTGAATGAATAGAGAGAAGAAAATTAATAAAAATAAAAGTGAAAAAAAGTACATTGGCAGTTAAAATACTGGTTAATGTTGTAGTTAAAAAAATCTTGAAAATTAACTCTATCCAAAAAAATAACAAGGGGATGTTTGTACGATGGTTTTGTGGTTTCTTACATTTAACAAACGTTGGCAATTTAACGTTGAGACTATTGTGAACGCCCTTAAATTGTTGAAATGCCAAAGACACGCCCTGTAATGTTACTCAACTATATATTATATTTTATAAAGCTAATCCCAAGTTTTGTTCTTTTACTAATGGACTTTAATGTATCAGGTATATTAGTGGCACAATGCCAAAAATTGATAAATCTATATTTCACTATTCTTAAATTTAACCATCATGACTATTGTTCAAAATAATATTATATATATTTTTTATCTGTTTTTATTTTATTTTTTTTATCGTCTTTTGTCTGAATATTATTTTATGATAATTATTTTAGTTTAAATTAATATTATATATATATTTAGAAAATATTTTTTTAAAATTCAGGGAAAAAATAGATGAATAGTCAGCCATAGAATTTAAATATTAAAAAATAAAAAATAAAATTACAGAGATTATTGTGATGATATTTAAAAAATTAACATATATTTTTTAACTACAAGCCAGACAAGACAATTTAATTAATTTAATTGATAATTTTATAATTAAATTTAAAATACTCAAATAGATTGATCTAATTTTCATTTTAAAAATATATTTAAAAGCAATTTGTGATAATTTTTTTTAAAAATAAAAATTCAATAAATCTTCAAACATTCATATAATAACAAATAATTAAAACACAAGACTAAAAATAAATAATTAATTATTATATTAATATTTTAAATATCATTAGGAAATTAATTTTATAAAAAATAAATATTCAAAAATAATAAATAAATAGTTATTCAACTAAAATAATACTAAAAAAAATTTTTTTTTCAAGTGAAACAAGTAAACGAATAGTCAGCCATAAAATAAAATGACGAATATTTTTAATTTAAAAAAATTTACAAAACAAACTAAATACATAGTTGTAATAATTTATACTAAATATTGAATAAAAAAAAAAAAAACTATAAAATAAAATAACATTACAAGATAAACAATAAAAAAATATATATCATTTGGAATTTCATTTGAGTTGGATATCTTTTGCTCGTTATGTCTTTGGCACGTAAAAAAAAAAAGTGGTAATGTTTTTTAAACAAAAAAAATTAAATGCCAAGGATAAAAAAGAGATGCATATCTATATATACATTGAAAAGGAATATATATATAAATAAAAAAAATAAAAAAATAAAATTGACGGTATGTATTGCAAAAGTCATTGGAAAAACAGTGGTATCTTTGGCTCGTTGTTGTTTGTAATCCCTTGGACTATTTGATCATTCAGTTGGTAGAATATTCAAAGCATCTTATCCTCACGAAAAAAAAAAAAAGATGTGAATAAAAAATAAAAAATGAAATGAAAGAAAATCTAAAGGATGCAAGATAGAACGTATAAATTTTTTTCCAATCTGACCTGTTAGCATCCTACGACCCGATCCTTCTATTATTTATTTTTTTTTTTCTTCAAGTCTATAGCTTTTTTTTTCAAACCCCAACATCCCTGTCACCCCTTTTAAACTCCTCCTACCTATCCACTAACTCACTCTCTTCAAGTTGAAAAACCTTACTCAACCCAGTACCAATATCTCGCCTTATTTGAATTCCAGATTGGATTATCTATCGGATTTGGATAATTGAAGAAATTCCATCAGTTATCCTCATGTTTTTTCTATTTTTTTTTTTTGATTTTTTTTTCGTAATGTCAGCTACATTTTACGTATATGTTTGTAATATGAATTTATTGAATTTCTGATGAGCTTTTTTTGAGAATTTACATTATGTATATTTTTTTATACAAAAATGACAAAGTTATAAAATTAATATTTATTTAATTTATTTGTTTCAGTATCAACTGCACATCAAAATTCAAATGATGATGAAGTATTTTATCATGATGCAAATGGTGCTGATGTACATCTTGTTAAATATCCAAAAAATCTAAACATCAGTGATTTATTTTATTTTTTACTTGCACCAACTTTATGCTATGAGCTCAATTTTCCACGTACCCAAAGAATAAGAAAAAGGTTATTTTTTTTTTTACTATTATTTTTTATCTAATTGAAAATCATTTTACTTTTTTTTTTTTTTTGTCTATCCAAGACAGGTAATTTAAAACTTTTTGATTAGACTGATAAAATTCATACGAATCAATGATTTCTTAAAAAAATGTTTAAAAAAAAAAAAACTTAAAATTCAATTGAATTTATATAAATTTTTTTTTTTTATTTTTCTAAATTTTTATTCAGGAAGGCATACACGTTTGGGTTTGTTTGATTTTTTGAGTCAGCAAAACACTAAAAATAATAAAAAAAAAAACTAAAATAAAAGACAAATAGTTAAGAAAAGTTTTAGCTCTGTAAATGAGCTACCTTTTGCTATTCTTCTTGCACTTATCCTTTTTATTTTAATGTTTTTTTTTTTATTTTTTATCCACAAGTATTTCTTTTTTTACTTTCCTGTCTGTGTAACAGACGTCTTTTCACTTTCTTTATTTAACCCTACTTTAATTTTTTATTGTTTTTTATTTTTTCAACTTGTTCTTCTCATGTTTATTTATTTGTATTATTATTTTTTTTTTTTTTGTTCAAGTAAAAAGCTAAAATGCTCAATGTTGTAACAGTTATTTATATGAATAAAATAAACAAATGGTTATATCAAGTTGTTGAAATAAATTCAATTACAAAAAATAATTGAAAGATGTTATGTAACTTGAAAATTTTTTGTATTTTTAATTAAACAACATCACAATATTTATGAAACTTTTTCATTCAAACTTTTACCTCTTTCTTGTTATGTAATTAATATTAAAGTCCAAAAAAAAAAAACTTTAAAATAATTAGTAGGATTTTTTTATTATTTTTACAGATTTCTTATGAAACGAATATTTGAAGTTTTTGTTGGTTTTCAAGTTGTCATGTCAATCTGTCAACAATGGATAATACCATCAGTTAAAAATTCATTAATTCCATTTTCGGTGAGTAATAATTTAAATAATATTTTTTTTATTTTTTTATATTACAAAATTTGTCAAATAAAATTGGACATACGTTTTTTTAAAATAAAAAAAAAAAACAAAATTAAGTTTTTTACATATATAAAACTATCTGGTTTTACATGAATGAATAATAAAAAATAAATTTGAAAAGTAATTGAGTGAAATTCATCAATAAACCGTTGTATAATTTGTTTCGTGATAAAACATTTTCGTTGAAACAATTTAAAACTTTGTTGATATATCGAATAACACACAGACAAATAAAATTTATGTCGATATGTTAGTATGTATATGTATTGAAGGTATTCATCATCATCAAAAATATATATAGGTATATTAAAAATAGCTTTCTGGATGTTGTTGTTGGTGTTGTTGAAACCTGCCAACTTTAAATCACAATTCACATCATAGCCAGTAGCCTTGGTATGTTGTATAAAGTTTTCCAGTTGAATATAACAAGCTTTACACCATTTTGGTGATAAAGATAGAAGAGTTTAAATAAGGTAGAATAAAATAGGTGAATTTTGGTGTTATAGACCAACCGCTAATACCATAGAAACGTGCTAATCGGCCAATCAGTGCGTGGAAAGCTTTTAGTTTAGCACGAAGCTTATCATGAACAAATTCGTTCAACGACACGTACACGTTACTCAAGCTTTTACAAGTATTATTTTTTTATTTTTTTTTATTTAATTTTTAATTTTTTAAACTTGCATCAGTTGACTTTTGAGCTAATTGATCGTGCAAATTACTCAGATTAACAATTTTTTTTATTTTTTATTATTATTATTATTTAAAAAGTTTATTTTAATTTGATTAACTGAGTTTAACTTTTTTTTATTTTAACTTTTGCTGATAATCATTGTATCGAATTACAATTTCATTTTAAATTGCAATTTTTTTATATTTTATTTTTTAATTAAAAAATTACTGATAAATTTATATAAATAAATTCTTCACAATTAATTTTATATTTTTAATTGGAAGTAGATATTTTTTTAAAATTGTGAATTAATTTTTTCATTGATTTTTAATTTAATTGAAATAAAATTAATTAATAAAAAAAAAAATTTAATTAGTCAACGTATTGCAATGAAAAAATATTTTTATTATTTTGAATTTATTTTTCAATTGGTAATTTATGTTTTTATTGTTTAATAATTTTTATTATCAATTGTTTCAATTTATTTCTTTGGGATATTTTATTCGTGATACGAGGCTGATTACGTGACTTCTTCACTGAATAACATGAAACAATGATTTTTGTTATTATTATTATTATTATTAAAAAATCGACGTTGATAACTCTTCGGTTATTATATTCGCCTAATAAAAATTCGAAGTTTTTTCAAAAAAAAAAAATAATTTAAAAACCTCTTTGGTCATTATATTTTCCTAATACAAACTGAAAATTCTGATATTATTATTTTCGAAATTTTTTACTATTACCAGAAATAAAAATTTTCTTTGGTAAAATTCTGAATTATAACAGGATAATAGAACAGGAAAAGAAGTATTTAAAAGAGGTCATCTTATTTTAAACAAATCCTGAAAAATTTTGAACAACTAATTTTAATAAACTCAATACTTTTAATGACAACGACCCAATTAAATCTAGCAAATCATCTTTAACTGCCCAGAAAAATAAAATGTAGCAGCTATACAACAACATGTAGTAACGTGTTTGTGTGAAAAAAAATACTAATATTATTAACAAATGCTGAAAAATCGAAACCATTTAGGTTACGAATAAAATGCGATCAAGTGTACTTTTTCCAATAGGATTGTAACTATAATATTTATTACGATAAAATCATAATATTTTATTTAAAAAAATTAAATAATAAAAAAATTTCTTGTGATATATTTTCCGATACAAATTATATTTTTTGATTAATAAAGTTTATTTTATTATTTTAATATCTGTTGATTTTTATGATAATTTTTTATGAAATAAAAATTTGATGATAAAAATCGAATATATAAACGGAGGTGTATTTATAGAAGGACTTATTGCATCGATTTACAATTTCCCTTTGAACTACATAAGTCAGCGATAATCCACGTCTTGGTAGTTGAAGATTGGACGAATGAAAAAAAATAAAAAAATAAAATAAAAAAATAGTATATATAAAATAAAAATAGTACAAAAAATTAAGAAAAAGTTTAAAAAGTTTGTAGTTGGCTTGAAGCGATGTTGAGAAGCTTTATGAAGACTTTTCTCGCAATTTTTTTTTCATTTTTTTATTATTTATTCGCATTTATTCGTTTTTATATTTTATTTTTTTGTAATTCGACTTTGTTAGTTTTTTTTCCTCTGACTTTTTAACTTATATATAGTTATATATTTTTTATTTTTTATATTTTTATTATATTTATTATAAAATTTTCATGGATTATATATTATTTATTCATCCATGTACATGTGGTTAAACTTGATAATAATTTTTATTATTATTTCATTTATTTATTACTTTGTAATAAGTTTTTTTATTTTTATAAAATAAAATAGTTGTTAGTTAAGTTTAAAATTCAGACTCATGTTTATTCGATGTAATTAAGTTTATAAAGTGCATGAAAAACTAGAAAGTAAACTGCATTTTGTATAGTGACATTTTGAGACATCTGTACTTAAAATAACCTGTCTTATTTTTTTAATTTAAAAAAAAAAATAATAAAACAAATTGCATAGTATTGTTGACACAATCAAAAATTGTATTCAATAAATTTATCAACGAAATGATAAAAATAGTATTTCATATTTAATAAATTTTAATTCATATAAATTGAAATTAAAGTAAAAAAAGATTTTGAATTAATCTGCCACTTGCATGTCTATCTCATTTTACACATTTCAATAATAAAATGAAATTGAAAGATGAAGCACAGTGACGACTAAAATGAAATGTCTTTTTCATCTCAATGCCAAGAAATGTCTTCAAAAAAAATTTTTTATTTCTTTACTCAATATTAAAAATATATATATAAAAAAAGAAAAAAAATTATTATAAAAAAAAAGAAAAATTCTTGAGGCAAAAGTTTTTTTTTTTTTTTTTTTTTTTTCACTGATAAAAGCAAGAAATAAAGACAAGATATAAAATTTCAAATATCACCAGACTGGAATATTTCAATGCTTTAGAAATGAATATAACTTTTCATCTCATTTCAACCATATGCTGAAATATTTTTATTTTTTTTATCAATTTATCTCATTGTAAAATTACTAATTTTTTTAAATCTAAAAAATTACCAATAATTTATTTAATTTAACAAACTTAAATTTAAATTTTTTATATTTTATTTATATTAGTGTTTTGTTAAATTTTTTTTAAAAATTTTTTCTTTAAAATTATTGTCTCTTAACAATAAAAAATAATAAAAGAAAAAGTGATGAAAGCCAAGTGCCTAGAAATGGATGAGAGAGACTCTTCGAGTACTTCAATCCTTTTTTTTTTTTCTATCTCTTTTATCGTCTCAAGAATCTCAAGCAAACGATGAACAAAAATAATATAAAATAATAAAAAAAAAAAAAAAAAAGATACCCCTTGACAAGCTTTCAACGTAGTCCAGCTTATTATAACCCTTTGTGGGCTTCATAACAGGGCTTCATCTTCAGACATTATATTTTACATTGAGATATCAATCCAAAAATGACATCATTGCCAAATAAATTATTCATTTAATTTAATGACAAATTATATGCAAACTCAATCATATTATATACAAGAGAATATTTAATCCTTTCGTTTATCATTTTTTTTTTTTTTGAATGAATGAATGAATGAATGAATGAATGAATTTTTTTTATTTATTTTTTTCAAGTCAAGGGTTCTCATGTCATTTTGTTTGACTGAGTACTACTTCAAATATAATATAACACCTCTTGTTTATCCTCTTTTTTTTAAATTTTATTTTGTTGATTTTATATTTTTATTTAAAAATAAAACAAAACTTAAATACTTTGATGTATGTTAATCTTTTTAAATTGACAATTTTTTGATAAAAAGTTTTTTATGATATAATTATTATTAATTTTAATTGTTTATTATTTTTTGAGTTGTTAAAATTGTTTATTTTTTTTAAATTATATGTATTAATGATTTTTAATTTATTAGTAATTATTTTACATTTTATATTATTTAATTATTAAATTATTCAAATAATTAATAAAGCTTTTTCATTATTATTAAAAATTCCCAGAAGTTTTTTAATGATTCACTGATAAAATATTTATGAAAATATGCACTTGTAATCTGTGCTGTTGACTTGTCATATTTTTAGATTTTTCAAATGATTATTTTTAATTTACTAAAAAAAAAAATATAAAATTAACATAAAATTTAAATAGACAATTTACTTTTTCTATGTATATATTATTTATTTTCAAATATTACTCATAATAAAATAAGAAATTAAAATTTTCAAAAAAGTCGAAATTTCAACTTATGGAAAATCAATTAAAAATTGATTATCAATGAAAATATTGATTTAAAATATCACTTGTTTGTGCATGACAACTTCATTTTAGATTTGATAAACATCAAAGTCATTTGGTTCATCTACAAGCTTATACAATCGAATAAACACGATATTTCACCCTGAAGAGACGAGACCAAGCAAAGTCTCGTCTCGTCTCGTGTGCAACTCTATTTATCCTGGATAAAAAATAAAATGAAATATTTCATGTATGGAATTTGAGTGTAATACAATTTTGGCATATAGAATTCACAAGGATATCACTAACTTGGTACACCTGTATGCTAAAGTGAAAATGAGTATACAAATTACAGGTACAAGCAATGTCAATTCAAGCTTGCAAACACGATCTCAAATACAACCACAACTATTTCAATATTTTTTTTATTTTAAAATAAATAAGAAATATAAACTTGCAAATAAAAATAAATAAATAATTTACAAAACAAAAAAAAATTATTAAATATTTTAAGTTAAATAGATTAAAAATAAAATAATATATTTAAAAAAATATTTCATTCAGCTAAAAATAAATATTAATATATTATTTAAAAAATTAATTAGTTAAAATGTCATTTATTTTATTTATTCAACAGTCAAAATAAATTTTTTATTTTATTATTTTTAATCATCAAGAAAATGTGACCTAAAAAAAACTCATCTCATATTATTTTTTTGTTTTATATTTTTATTTATCATAATGTTAACTTCAAAGTAAATTTAAAATAAAAATAAAAAATGGACTTTTATTTCAAATTTTTTTTTTTATTATTATTTAAAGGAAAAAAAAAAATTGAAATATATTATTTCAGAGGTGTCATGATAACAGTGACTGAGAAAAAGGGTTTGATATTACATAAAAATATAAAACATCAAAGGCTTGTTATTTTTCTTGTGTTGTTGATAGATCAGAGATACTTTGAACAAAAATTTGTAATAAAAAATACAAATTTATCTGATGTACAACAGTACTCTAGTATATTTTCTCATTAAAAATTAAAATTAAAAAATAAAAATAAATTTCATTATAAAATTGAGTTCTCAAATATCAAAGTTAATTTTTATTAAAAAAATAAAATTATTATATTTAAATTTGATAATCAGACAATAATTATTTTAAAAATAAAATCAATTTTCAATTAAAAAATTTAGCTGATTATTTTTTTAATTATTCAATTAATTAAGTTTTTCCATTTATATTAATAATTCCATAATTTTAACCTAATTAATTTTATATTTATAAAAAAAAATAATATCAATAGTTGAAATTAAAAATATAATATTAATTTTTTTTTTTTTTCAATAAAATATATATATCACAGTTAATTAAAAAATAAAATCATATTTTTGACTTTCCAATTACAAAGTTTTTTTTTTTGTCTTTTCGTGCAATGTTTTATCAAGCAAGGTGTCTGTACTCAGTACAACAATTTATTTTCAAACATCCCATTCTCACTTTGTCTCATTGTTATATATATTTTCAAATCCAAAGCAAGAAACATTTGCTTTGTCTGCACATACATCCTATATGTTTGTCATTTTCTGCAAGTTTATTGTTTGTTGGTTTTTTATTTTTTTTTATTTTTAATTTTTAGCTTCATCTCTAAATTTTTCACCATCATCTCATCTGTATTATTATTTTTTTTATACTTTTGTAAATTTTATATTTATTTTTAAATCATCATTATTATTATTATTATTAAAATATAAATATTAAAAAAAATTTAATTTCACTGTTTTAATACAAATATTTACTCAATTTTTTTTTTGTTTGTTTCAGAATATGGATGTTGCCAAAGCTTCAGAGAGACTTTTAAAACTAGCGGTAATAATTGAAATTTTTTCATTATTAATATTTTAATAATTAAATATTTTTATTAATATAAATATTTTTTAATAAACTCTTGATATTATTTATTTATTAGTATTTTAATTTTAATTTAATCAAAGAAAAAAAAAATTGTTATTTTATATTTAAAGTTTGTGGCATATTAATAGGTATTTAACACGAAATTTATTTTGATTACATATATATATGTATAAGAAATAATAATATTAATGACATGTATTTGATTTATGAATATTGCATGATATACAAGTACTTTGGAAAAGCTTTTTCAGTCTATATATATACAAGTAGTGACTAGTGGTTGAAAAGCTTGTCGTTAAATTCAACACGTAAATGTATCATCTTGCATGTAATGTATATATTTTACATCTCAAACTCATTTATAAAAAATTTTATTTAAATTTTATTATATTTTTAAAAAATATAAATACATATATTATTAATATTTTTATTTCCAATAAAAAACTCATATTGCATCAATTTACAATTTTCATTTTTAATTGCAATTTTATTATATTTTATTTTTTAATTAAAAAAAAAATTTTTAAATAAAATTCTTGACAATTAATTAATATTTTTACTAGTTAGTAGATATTTTTTTTAAATTGTAAATTAATTTTTAATTTAAAAAAAATATTGTATTGCAATGAAAAAAATATTATTTAATTTTTTTAATAATTTTTATTAATGAAATAATTATAATATTTTAAATCAAACAAATTATAAGTAATAACTCAAAAAATTTATTAAAGATTATATTGAATTGTATATAAAAAAGTAATGAAAATTTTCGACATGACCTGAAACATAAATTCTTTTGTGGTATTTTGTGTGATACAAACATGAGCAATTCAAAGCTTTTCCACAAAGTTGTAGAAATTTAACAATGGTATTTCATTTCTCATACCAAAGACACTCCAGTGTTCAAAACAAAACCATGTGTTGGTAAATATTGTATATAAATTTATATGAACAAATGATTATCATATATGTCTCTTTTTTTTTTTTGAGTAAAAAGGAAATTAAAATATATAACTTTGTGATGAATGAAATTTACTAATAATCTCTTTAATAAAAAAAAAAAAAAAGTTAATAAAGTGATAAAAAAAAGAAAAACAACTTCAAAAAAAAAAAAAAAAATTTACAAAGACTAGAATTTATAAAATGAAAAAACCTAGTCATTCAATCATTGAAAAACTTGAAAAATAATATAAAAAAAAATAAAATAAAAGTTGTAAGGATAAAAGACATGCTTCTAGACATCTAAAACGAAATAACTTAAAAATTCTTTTCCTAGGACAAAATGTTAAAAAAATAAAATGAATGAAATTCTAGGAAGCAGATATAGTCAGCTTTTGCATCTATCCTTACTTGTTTATTTTCTTCGATTTTTTATATTTTTTATATTTATCCTTGAGCTACTTTTTATTTTTTTACTAAGCCCTATTGCACACCAGCTATTTTTATTTTTTATTTTTTTTCTTTCTCGTCTTCCTTTACAACTTTTATTTTTATTACTTACTTGAAAGATCAAAGGATTCAACATAAAATTGCGCGTCACGCCCAGAAATATTGCCAGGGTCAAATACCCACTTGAGGCTACATAAATATCATGATAAAAATAATAAATTTATAACTAAGTTATTTAAATATAAAAAAATATATTTTATATGACTTTTAATTATTTAAAATAAAAATTTGATTAATAATTTTTGTGTTTTTTTATTTGTTTCAGATTCCAAATCATTTGATGTGGTTGTGCTTTTTTTATTTGACATTTCATTCATTTTTAAATTTAATGGGAGAATTATTATATTTTGCTGATAGAAATTTTTATTGTGATTGGTGGAATGCAAATAATATTGATACATTTTGGAGAACATGGAATATGCCTGTACATCGTTGGGCACTAAGGCAAGTTTTAAATGATATTTAAAAATTTAAGGGTTCAAGTTTTTTTTTATTTTTTTTTTTGTCTTAATGAGCACTTGAAAAAAAATATATCTTTAGAAAATATTTAATACATTTTATCCAATAAAATGTCAAAATAAAATTTTATTTTTTTATATTATTACTATCTTTATTTCACTCATCTTTTGTAATCTTAAAATTCATGATGAGGCTTTTTTAAAATAAAATATATAAAAATTTTCATCCATTTAATCCAGAGACAAAAAAAAAAAAAAAAAATAGTTCAAAGAAAAATCTAGTTTAAACTTCATTAACAGATTTTTCTTATTTTTCATTTTTTCATTTTTATTATGTCTTACTTTGTCAGCTATTTAATTTAATTTGACATTTAAATTTCAACACTTTGTGCTAAAAATTATTTACAATTAAATATATATGTAATTTAAAATAAAAATAAATAAATGTAAAAATTATAATAGTCATAGTTTGATTAGTATTATTTAAATACAGCTGTTATATTAATACTCGTATTAAAATTTTATAAATATATAAATTCAAATAGTATGATATTATTCACCAACGGATTACCAAATCAGTGGTGTTATCATGTATCCACCAGTCACCCCATGAAACTGTTGAATTTTTTATGAGATTTTCAAATGTAATTTTACCAAACGACAAATTCAGACATCCAGTTTACTTTTTTCTCACTCACAATTCAGTAATATATATTTTTCATACAATTTAAAAACTTTTTTACAAAAAAAAAGCAAATAAAAATAATGATAATGATAAAAAAAATAAATATTGAAATTACGATCGCATATTACGAAGAAAATTCAAGACTCTGGCGTCTTTCACACCCTAAAATCCTTTTTTTTTTTTTTTTAAATTTTTTTTTGTGAATCTCAGCCTGCAACTGGCACGAGTCCATGCTCAGTTGGTTTTAGACGAAGTGGCAGAATAGTCTGGGTGAAAATGAATGCATCCAATGACATATAGAACCAAGAAAAAAAAAAAATATTATAATATTAATAAAAAAAAAAAAGGGTAAAGGGCAAAAGTAGAAAAAAGAAAATAAAAAAAAAAAAAAATAAGAGAAGATTGAATATATATACCCAAAAGACAAGTTTGCAGAAATAAAAAAAAAAAACTTTTTTATTTTTTTATTTTAAATAATTTAAAAAATAAAATATATATATTGCATTGTCATATTATATTAAAATATATATTATTTATAAAATTCAACTTGGTATATATTTATTTTTAATATGTCTTTATAAAGATTCTCAAGATTTAGGAGAAAGCTTGGCTTTTTGAAATTCATAAAATACCATTTAAATGTTTATAAAAAAATAATAAAATAATAATGTGTTATTTTTTTAGTATATAAATATATTTAAATAGTTAAATATTCAAAGAGTGAATAATAGAAATAAAAATAATAATTTTTTTTTTTTAAATATATATATACAAACACATGGATCTTGTATATATATTTTCAAATCTTTTAAAACTTAAATATATATATTTTTTTTAAAATCTTAGTTCGTCTTTATTCTTATATCTTTATCTACCCTCTTTGGCTATTTTTTTTTTTATATTATTTTTATATTCTACTTGCCATAGACAAGTTTGGTAACGAGATAGCTAACGACCTCAGTTTGCTTGCTTCTTTACAGTTTTATATTTGACTTTCTCTTGAAACGTAAAATTATGCTAATACTTGAACTTTATTATTATTTTGTCATTCAATTTATGTTATTTATTTATTTTTTTATTTTTAGACATTTATATATTCCTGTTGTTGAAATGGGATATGGAAAATCAACAGCAAGTGTCATTGTATTTTTTATAAGTGCATTTTTTCATGAATATTTGGTCAGTGTGCCATTAAAAACATTCAAAGTCTGGGCATTTTTAGGAATGATGGGACAGGTTTGTTAATTATTTAAATTATTAAATGATTCAATATCCTGATTATAATTATATTAATTAAAAAAGACAATATCCTGTCAAAGAATTATATAAATAAATATTATATCCAGTATAAATTATTTTTCAATAAATTTAAATTTAAATTTAAATTATATATTTTTCTATTTTAAAATACAGACTATTTAATGTTTTATTTAATCAGGATATTTTGTCAATCATAAATTAAATTATATATCATTTAAAATTTAAATTTTCAAATATATTTATATTTTATTTTCAGATTCCATTGTCAGTTATAAGTAAATATGTTGAACGTCATTTTGGTGCAAGATGGGGTAATATTGTCGTTTGGTCAAGTTTAATAATTGGTCAGCCTCTTTCAATAATGGTATACTATCATGACTATGTGGTGACACACTTTGGTGATACACTTCTAGAGGATCATTCAATAGTTTAGTTATATATTTACATAACACTTGACAGTGTTTAGTTTAAATATTCATTAAATATATTCTCAATAAATAAGATGATGATAATTTCTTAATTATATTATTATTATCATCATTAATTTTTTTTTCTTTGTCATAGTTATTTATTTTTTATGTTATTATAATGGTAATTATTATAATACGTTATGATTATTTATATATGGCTAAATGGGAATATTATTAGAAAATTTAAAATCCAAATATTTATAATTTATTAATTTTATTATTTGTTTTTTCTTAAAATTATATATTAATTATGTCTTCCAATTATATATCAATTGAGTTAGTTAAATTTAAAATTTAAATAATCAAAGAGCAAAGTAACAAATGAAATAAATAATAGAAATAATTAATTTTTGCTCAATATATATTTTATCATCACAAAAAAAAAAAAAAAACATAAATATATATAAAATAAAAATAAATTAAAATATTGATATAATTTTGTTTTGAATTTATCATCTTCAAAACTAACTGAGGTAAAAAAAAATCAATGATAAAATAATAATAATAATGATAAATAAAAAAAAGAAATAATTTGTTGAATATTTTATATAAACTATTATCATTGTCACTCTCATAATATTTTTTTCTCAAATCAATACAAAATAATATCGTTAAAAAGTGGATTTTCACTTAACAAAATTATCTTTTTATAATATAAAAAATTAAATAAATAATAATAATAATAATAATAATAATAATAATATATATTATACAAAATATACTCTGAAACAAATTAAAATAATTGACATAATTTTGATATAATATAAATGAGATTTCTCTTCTTGAATTTCACAAAACAATATTACATTTATAAATATATATAAAACATACTTGTCCCATTCTATCTAGTCTTGATGATAAATACCTTCATATTTTAATACACATCTGCACATAAACCAACAATTTTCCAAGTTGATATACAATATTACCTACAATCCCATCAATCTTTTTTCAAAAATATAAAAAAATAATAATAAATATTAAAAAAATAAACTTTTATTAAAAAAAAAAAATAATAATTTTTTATAATTTTTTTTTTTTTTGATAAATTACTAATAATAATAATTATCATTAAAACTTTTTAACACATATATATATATATTTTAAAATGATTAATGATACTTTTCATTATAAAAAAGTTTTTATTATTCCAATAAGATTTTCAGGATGATCAAGAGACTACAGACAATAAAAAAAAAATTAAAAAAAAAAACTAGAATAAGTAAATAAACATATAAAAAAATATATATTTATATTAAAAAAAATTTTTACAAATAGATGACCAGTTAGTTCTGCCATTTCTTGACTCAAAGTTGGATTTTCTGTGGGAAGTTGGTTAAGCTGGTATCCTCACATATATATTTGGTCGTTTCTCTTTACAGTGATGTAGAACGTTTCCTTTTTCTTTTTATTTTTTTTATATAAATATATATATATTTATTTTTTTATATATATTTCTTTAGTGCTTGCAAGCTCAAAACACTGGATATAAGCTGCAATACAGACAAAGTTGATTCTCTTGGTTTTCCTTGTTCAACTAATGCTGCATCAGTTGGTGTTGGTGGTGAGGTATCTGCATCAGAACGCCTGCGTGAATGATATACTCTTTTTTTTTTTTTTTATTTCAACTGATGATGATGATGGTAGTGGTGGTGGTGCTGGTGCTGGTGCTGGTGGTGATGGTGGTGATGGTGCACAACGGGGGTTGATATTATACCGGCATTCTTTCTATAAAAGTACGGGCGCGTCAAAACGTCTCTGCAGTGTGCGTCGCGACGCCTTAATACTATCATCTATTTTAAAAATTAAATATATATTTTATAAACAAATAAATTTACGTTTTATTGAACTTTAATTGTATTTATTTTTGTTAATTTTAATTATGGATTATTGATAGTGATTATTTAAAGTGACATTAATTTAGTGAACTTTTATAATTTATTTAAATTATGATTATAATTTTTATATATATTTTTTTTTCAAGTTATCCAGTTTTTATGAATTATTAAAATTTGGTAAGTTTATTTTTAACATTTATTATTTTAATGAAATTTTAAACACGTGTTTTTTTATATCATTCAAAGTAATTATTAATTTTTTATATAAAAAAATAATTGGAGATAAAAATATATAAATTTTTATAATTTAAAAATTAAAACTCACGTGTTTTGATTTATATTTATCAAGTATCATTGAATATAAAAAAATAAAATAAAAAACAAATAAATTATTTTATATTTTCATGTGACAACAAAATGATAAAATAAACTAATTGGAAAATTTAATTTCAATGATACCACATTGATATCATTTGATGAGACATGTAATTTTAAATTAAAAAAAAAAAAAAAAAAACATTGACATTATTTTTACAGTATTAATAATATAATATATATATTTATTTTTTATTTTTTTATTATGTCAATCATGATGAATATCAATGCACTTTATATAATCATCAATATTTTACATCAGATATTTTACATAAAATATCATTGTTATTATATTTACAAATTTTATTTTATTCGGGTCACAGTAAATTTTTTCTTTATCATATTTATCGAAACACGTTTATCAAATTTTATTGACAGGCTTCATACTGAATAAAAATAACTATGACAAGAAAAATAAAAAAATATATATATAAAAGTTTATTGTTTGCATGACAAACCAGTGATGTAAAAAAACAAAAAAAAAAAAAAATACAAAATAAAATATTATATTATAAAATAAACATGTGGCCTGGGGTGTTGCTGTAATTTTCATTGTTGATATTAACAATAATATGGATTTAGTTGATATTTCATTGAAAGGTTTAATTAAAATTTATTATATATATATATGTATATATATGACAATGTAATTGTATTTTTTCAATTAGTTATGATTAACAAATATAATATTTTGAGAGAAATAAAGTCTAGGTTATTTTAAAAAAAAATAATTTGAACATTTAACAGATGCTATTGTTATTTATTTCATATTGAAAATATTGATAATTCAATTTAAAATTTCTATAAATGAATGATTGAATATTGACAAAATTATTACGATTTTGGATAAACTTTTTTTGTTTTTTATTTTTAAAAAACTAATGATAAAGAAAAAATATTTTGTCAATATCAATGAAATATTGATTAATAGTTTTTTAAATTAATAAAAATTTTTTTTTTTTAGATTTTTGTTTGCAATAAAATACAAACAACTGACAATAATGACTATTATAATTCTCTTTTCATTACGACATTTATATTGACAGCTGTTGTTTAAACGTTAAAAAATTATTTTATATTAAATTTTATCAATTAAATAAAAAAAAAAAAAAAATTCTGTATTGTTAAATATTCTTCAAATAACTTTTATTAATATTTAATTATAATTTTTTGACGATAAAAATAACTCAAACTTTATTAGAATTGATAAAAATTAAACATTAAATATTTCAGTAGTACAAGTCAAGCAGTGTCAGACAAAAATATTAATTTAATAATTCAATGATTTCCAGCAAATTATTATTAATAAAAAAATCATTATAAATTAATTAATGAATTTATATATTTTTAGATAAAATAATTTATAAATTTTCATTTGTGATTGACATTCCCTATGTCAATCCACAGGTATTTAACAACCCTTAACAAGTAAAAAAAATGAAAATAAAAAAAATATTGTGGCAACATTTTTACTGACACAAAATAATTTTTAATTTTTAATTTTTACTCAAATAGAATAATATATATATATATATATATTTGAAAGATATTATAAAATATATTTATTTGTGTATATATATAAATTTAAAAGGGGATGATTGTGACACCCCTCATGGACACGCGATCAGGATGTCAGTTGTTTTGACCGGAAGTTTAAAAACGTGGGTAACTTTGACTCAGTTGAGCCGGAACTTTTATCAGACATTTTCACACGTATTTTACACATACACATTAGCAACTAAATGAAAAAATAAATATATAAAATAAAAAAAACTCTTACAGACATGAAAAAATATGCAATAGAATTTAACACAATAAATAACATCAATTATTCAATGTCGGTTAAACAACAATTTATCACTTTGTAAAGTATATATTTTCATTTTATTTAAAAAAAAAAAAATATTATTTTACTATTTCGTTAATGATTATCTCAATTGTTGTTTATTTCATAACAAATAATATAAAATTTTTTTATTTATTTATATCTCAAGAAATATATATGTGAAATGAAAATCTGTAAACGACAATTTATCAATAGAATATTATTTTTTAAAACCACAAAGCTTTTTTTTAAAAAAAAAAAAAAAAGCTTCATTCAATGTTGAAAATTTAAAAAAAAATTATGATAAAATGAGATGAACTGTAAATATTTTACACGTGATAATATAATAATATATTTTTTTAAATATTTTTAATAACATAAATTATTTATTTTTTTTTCTTTTGAATCCAAGAAAGAATTTTAAAAACTCGCGTGTTTATATAGAATTTTTTAAAAAATAATAATCTTCTTTTTTATAATTAATTTAGTTTTTTATTATTATTATTTCGTATATTTTTTTTTTTTTTTTTTTCGTCTGGTTTATGTGAAACAGACAAGTAAATTTTATCTGACGTTGACCTGTAGACAACACCAAGAAATTTATATTATCATGAATATAAATATACTTGCAGACAAATGTATTCATATACTTAAAAATTAAAGAAAAAAAATTCATTCATTGTTTATTTATTTATATTGAAATTATAATTATGAAATTATTATCAATTATTCATTTAATTTAAAATTCTTTATTGGATATCAATTGATTAATAAATAATTTGAAAAAAAAAAAAAATTTACAATATTCGAGTAATTATAAAACAAAAAAAAAAAAACAAAATATTTTTCATATTTATAATTAAATTACTAAAAAATTATTAATTTATTTTTATTTAAATTCCAAAAAATATTTCAAATATAAAATTAAATTATTCAAAAAATTCAGTAAATTATTTTTTTTTAAAATAAACTTTTACAATAAAAAAAAAAAAAACAATATGAATAATAAAATATTAAAAAAAAAATATTTAAAATACATTTTTTATATATTTTTTTTTCAATTTCAATATTTAAAAAAAAAAAATGTATATTGGTGTTTTTGTTTTTAAAAATATATTGGTAATCAAGCCAAGGATTGTAAAAATAACTATATAAAATAATAATAATAATAAAAAATAAAAAATATTTTTAAAATAACAAAAATAAAATGCATGTTATCATGGATATTGAACATCGCTGATGAAACATAGGTGATATTTAGTATCCGTTGGAAACAACTCTTGCGGCATTAGTCATGTAAAATACATGCAAATAAAACAGATAAGCCATCAAAAATATTCACTATAAATAAAAAAAAAATAACAAAAATATTTTATATAAAAAAAAAAAAAAAAATAATAAATACAACAATTGATTGTCACAAGAAATTAAAACAAGAAAATTTAAAAAATTTAAAAAGGAAATGAAGAATGAATGCTTTTTTAACAAAAAAAATAAATAAATAATAAAATAACAATAATAATAATGTAAAAAATAATTACTATTATTATTATTTATATAAAAATATTTACATCAATTGAATGTTACAAAAAAAAATTTTAAAAAATAAAAAAACTGTGTCAGTTTTTTATATCATCAAAGCAAAACTTGAAATATATATTTATATAAAAATAAATGTACATATTTAATAAATATACAATGAGAATATTGCGATAAAGAAAATCGATTAGATTGAATTAATTTTTCATTTAATAATTGGCCAATATCTGTCTGGCATTTAATACAATTGAAAATAATTATTCTCTCATCGTGGTCTATTTATTCTTTGTGTGGTTTTCTCAATTTTTATAATGACAATGATAAAAAGAATAAAATTCAATATATATTTATTTATTTATATGCATAATTAAATAAAATATATAAAAATTGTAGAAAATAAATAGGTCAGATGATTGATTAAATTTGAAAAAAAAATTGTCACTGATTGATTTTTATTTATATCTTTAAATTTTATCGACAAATGATTAAACAATTTTAATATATCAAATTTAATATTAAATTTAAAAAATAAATAAAAAATTGTTTATGTAATTTCATGAAGACTATACAAAAAAAAAAAAAACTGTCAGTTGCAGTGTCTCACTATTATAAACAAAAATATATATATTTATTGCCAAGAAAGTCATTAACTAATTGAAGCAAGAAAATAAAAAAAAAAAAATTAAATGAAATAAAATGCAACACAATAACTAGTATATAATGATAAAAAATATTTTCAATTTTTTTTTTTAAATTAAAATAACAAATATATAATCAAAAAATTCAATTTTTTTTCAAGTCAATTTTGAAAAAGTATAATATGACAAGTAGTAAAGGTAAATATATAGTCAGAGGTAGAATAAAATTTTTATTTTTCCATTTTTCTTTTTATATTTATTTACATATAAAAAAGGTCAAAGAAAATTTAAAATCCTTGGACAATAGTATAAAAATCTAATTTAATTTGAATTTATTATTATTTTTATTTACAAAAAAATAAATAAATAAATATTTATATTTAATTTAATTTAAAATTTAATTAATTTTTATTATTATGATTTTTATAGCTAAATTATCTTTATATAAAAATATATTAATAATTTATCTGATGACCCAGTAAAATAATTAAAAAAAAAAAAACAAATTTATATTTTAAAATTCCATGATTAATATAAATTGAATGACGATATAATTTAAATGTCACTAATAATTAAATCATCTAAATTTATACTTTATTTTAATATTTAAATAATAAAAAAAATAATAATTTGAACTGAATTTTATCAATTTTTAAATAGATATATTTCTGTGTGATATATCAGTAGATTTATCAATATATACTCAGACAATATTCATGTGAAAAAAAAAGAGAATAGTCATATACACAGTACATTCTATCAATATGAGAGACGTATAAATCGCAAAAGAGATATAACAATAATAAAAAAAAAAAAAAAAAAAAAAAGGAATCAAGTGATAGTAGATATAAAGCGAGAAAAAAATTTCTGGTTTGGATTTATCGTATTCGTTGAAGCATGATAAAAAATAATAATAAAATAAAACAGTATTCGTATGCTGATGTTGAGTGGAGACGTGTCCAGAAAAAAATAGAGAATAAACCGATTGGGATTTCAAAAAGTTAAATTTCACATATATATATATTGAAATTGAGGATTTGGAATAAGTAAAGGCAGGTACAAGCTTTATTCTACTTTATTCTACTTTATTCTACGTTTGTCACCATGAAAGTCCAACAAAAAATAACGCTTGAATGCCTCGTTGAACAATCAGTTTTAAAAATTTATTTTACATTTTAAAATGTCTGAATAAAATAAGTCAATAATATATATTATATAAAACTATTAATCATTGAATTGATTTTTTAAAATAAATTTAATAATAATTTGATTATTATTCAATTTTTTTTCAATCAAGTTTTTTGTATTCAAGTAAAGTGTATATTTAATAATTTAAAAAAAAAAAAAAAATTAAAAATTTATATAATAATATTAAATATGTAAGATAAACTTTTCTCATCAAGAATAAATTAACATAAAATTTTGAAATTTTGATTTGTTATTTTATGTATTTTAAATCAATCGATATTAAAAAAAAAAAAATTATGAAAAAAAATTTAACATAATTTTTATTTTGATAAACGAAATTTTTTTTTATAATTAAAAATTAAAAAAATTATATATTATCATTAATTTACTACCCTTGAAAAAAATAAAATAAAATAAAATATAAAAACTAAAAAAATTTATAAAAGCTCATGTAAATGTTGGCTAACCCTATAGCCTTTCATTTTTTTTTATATATTTTTTTTAACCCCAACCAAAATCCAATGGTATTACGTGCAGAAACAAAGTTTAGAGAGACACCCTAAAGTCCGATCCGATAAGGCATGCACTAGCTTCCTGTTTGGTGTTATATATGTCTCCTTTGAAATACCTTACTAACTCACTTTACTTTTTCATTTTACATAATACTGAAAATATATATACCAAACTCAACTTTTCACAGAAGCATCAACTGATTCTTCATAAAACTATTTTCAAGATGAACAATCCCTTCGAGTTTCCATCAACTTTGAGCTATATTTATCCTTTGAATTTTGATTTATGTCTTGAATTATCAAAATTTTATTTATTTATTTTTTTTATATTACTATAATTATTATCAAATAAAATATAAATTATTTATTAATTTTTATCTAAATTATTCATGTAAAATTTGAAATTATTTAATTTATTTTTCTGTCTGACATTGCTTGACTTGTACTACTGAAATTTTTATTATTTTTATTTTTAAAATTAAAAAAACAAATTTATATTTATTTTATTGTTTAAATATTTTATTAAATGTTTATTATTATTTGAGTTTATTGACTTTTAGTTGTCTTATTGTTTGTTAAACTTTTAAACTTTCATTTATTTACTTTAAATTTAATTTTTTTTATTTATAAATGCATTTTTAAATTTTAATGATATATACTACTTACAAACAATTATTTATTTTTATTATATTTTTAAAATTAAAAAATAAACAAATAAATATAATTATTAAAAAATATAACCAACTAATTTGAGTATTGCTCATTAAAAAAATTAATTAGTCAATTAATCTAATCTAATGGTCAGTCATATTGAACTTACGTCCAAAAAAACCCTGGAATTTTATCATTTACTGGACCATGTCACGTGTTATCTTTTATTATCAGTGTTCACACCGACCTTCGTTTGGGTATAATAATATTGAGAAATTCTCTTGCAGTTTCATTCTATACATACATATATATATTTACTTCATCGTCATACTAGAGCATCACCACACAGTGACCATGTACCAGCCAACTCTAATGCAACCTCATAAAATAGCACATGACTCATACCATCGTGTTCAACCATACATCATACAAAATAAAAAAAATAAAAAAATATTTATTTTTTTTTCAAATAAATTTACTACTTCAACGAACCATTAATTCATTAACTCATCTAAAATCTTTTAAATTTTATATATCATTTATTAAAAATATACTAGACTAATAAAGTCATGAATTTTTTTTTATTTTAAAAAATTTTTTTCAATGCTTGATATTGATTTTTAATAATAATAATTTAATTTAACTAATTATACAAACAAAAAAGCATGTCAATTTTAATAATAAATTAATTTTTATATTAAATAATGTTATTTTATTTTTGTTGCAGAATTAATATGAAATGATTGACATGATAAATCATAAATATCATTGTACTACAAGCATCAATTTAAAATTAAACTGAATGATTCAAGTGTAATTAAAAATATATTTGAAGAACAGGATATTAAATTTGAATATTTTTTTTATCAATAGACAAACTATATAAAAAACTTTTTGTGGGTTGACAGTTGGTACTGTTTATATCTATAAAAAAACAAAATAAATAATAAATAAAATTACAAATGAATTTTATTGAATAGTCAAAAAACGAAAAATAATTAAAAAAAAAAAAAAAACACACAAAAAAAGAAATGATGGTTGAATGAAAAAAAAAAAAAAAAAAGACAAGTAAAAGAGTAAATAAAAAAAACTGTCATTCGATAGAATTGAGTGTGCTATTAACCGAGGGATTTTTCCCTTCACATCTCAAAAAAAAAAAAATATCGGAAAAATTTAGTGGACATAGAGCCGATTTTGCATGGATGCTCGTTAATAAAAAAAAAAAAAAATTTTGAAATATATAGTGCGTTGGCGCGTGTTGCTAGTTTTTCAACTAAATAAAACAAAAAAATTTTTGAAACAAAAAAAAAATAAATAGATAAATTCACGTTTGATGTGCGGGATTTTTTAAGTTTAATTTTTTTTTCATTTTTATATTTTTTTTGTCATTATTATCCAGAGAGATAACGTATGAAATAAAAAATAAAATTGTCAAAACCATTGGGACAGAATAAAAATAGAAAAACAAGTAAAATAAAAATCAGCTTGAGGGTTAAAAAAGAAAAAAAAAAATATATAAATAAAAATATGAAAATATGAAATAATAATAAGAAAAGAAAATACAAAGTTTTGTGAGTTGAAGATGACATGTTTGAGTTTAACTCATCGATCGTACTATTTTCTACTTCAAATCGTTTTATTTTTGACCCTTGAGGCTTCTAACAACAAAAAAATTTAACAAGAAAAATTTTACAAATCTTCAATTTTGTTTGTAATATAAAAATTTTTTCTATAAAAAAAAAAAAAAAGGAGGCAAAGATATGCAAGAAAAAATATAAATATTTTATAGATAAAAAAAAAAATAATAATATAATTTAAAAATGAAAATAAATATGGATCATGTACATGTCAAGACAAAATCAATGACAAGAATTAATTCAAATAAAATGGCATGTGAAAAAGCATCACGTCGTTTAAAAGCAACATTACATAAAGCAAATAAACTTGGTGTTACAACAAATGAAATTGCTAAATTACCATCAGCTAAGAAGCTTATAACTGAAAGAGATCATGGATGGAGATTAGCTGTTTTCATGATACTTATGTTTGGTGGTGGTGTTGTTATTGCTCTTGTATGTATTGCTAAAAATGGCTGTACAAGAATTGAAGATATTGTGAGTATATTTTAAAAAAAATATTTATAAAATAATTAATTAATATTTAAGTATTGATATATAATTTTTAAATTAAAATTTTTATATTGTTTATTCATGTGGTCGCATGTATAACTACTATTTTCCTTGTCTCTAATTATAATGTGTAATACGATAAAATTATATATAAATTAAAGCCAAAACAAGCAGTAATATAAAAAGTAAAAAATTAAACTTAAATTTAGGGTTAGTTTGTGAGTGGCATGAATGATAATGAAAACTAAAAAACCATGCAGGTATATTGTACAAAAAAAAAAAAATAATATAAAATGAAAAATAAAAAATCATGACAGTAAATTGTAAAAGATATCATATTTTTCTCGAGTTTAAAAATTTATATAAAAATTAATTATATATTTTATTTTAAATAGTATATATATTTTTTTTTGTTTTTTTTCTTTTTTTTGCAACTGATATTGATAATTTTTGAAAATAAATTAAATTCAAACAAATAAACCACATTAAATTGGTTAAATAATTTAACCAAAATCAGCACTTGAATAAATAACAATTAAATTGTATCAAACATTATATACAATAAAACATCAAAAGTATTTTTTACTAAAAAAAAAAAAATAAAATTTTGAAGCTATTGAAATTCGATTAAATGTCAAGTGGTTTTTTTAATTTTTTTTTTTTTTCAATAAATATTTGGGGTTATTTGTTCCACTTAAAATAACTTTTTAATACTCAAGTTGTAAAATAATTAATTTAAATTTTTATAATTGTATTTAAAAAAAAAAAAATATTATAATTAAAATTCTACATTGTTACTTGTTAAATAATGTTGAAATTTTAATTTTAATTTTACACATTATGATGATGAATTAACAATCAAATGGATTTATAATAAAGGCAAACATTTTATACATTAATTGAAAAGTAAAATTACATAAGATTGTAAACATTCTAGTCAAATAAAACAATAAAAGGTTAAATAAAACAAAGTGAAAATGTAATTGAAATTATTTAAGTACTTTTTAAATCACAAATTCACTTAAAATTTTGCAGATCAAATTTAAATTTTACATTCAATAATTATTGAAATGTTATCAAGTTTTTAAAAAAAAACCATAAAAGAAATAAAGTTTTAAAGATAAAAGTTTATACATATATATATATATATTATAATAAATTTAATTGCAAAATTTTTGATTGATACTAAAAATTTTTAGATTCAGTATGGCTTATGTTGAAATGTGATGGCAGATTTAGTTTATGAATAGGATTAAAATGTTTGAGTATATAACATGAATATATATACATATAAAATATAGAGATAGATATGAATTTGTGAGAATGGAAAAGATATAGATATAGTGTCTGAATGTGAAACGTTGGTTAGGATTCCAATGTGGCCTGTGGATAAATTGAGAACGTTGATGTTTCTACAACTAACAGGAAGTGACAGCCTACATATAATCCAAATCAGAACCAATGAAATTTACTATAAATTATAATTATATATACAAAAAATATACATGTATATTATAATAATTATAATTTATAAATTTAAAATATATGTATTTAATGAATAGCCAATTTTGAAAAAATATAATATGACAAGTAGTAGAGGTAAATATATAGTCAGACGTAGAATAAAATTTTTATTTTTTCATTTTTCTTTTTATATTTATTTACATATAAAAAAGGTCAAAGACGATTTAAAATTTTATTTTTATTTAAAAATAAATATATATAAATAAAAAAATAAAAAAATATTTATATTTAATTTAATTTAAAATTTAATTAGTATAAATATTTTCATCAGCAATGATCAAATGATTTGAATAAAATTATATATAAAATTTTATATAATTTATTAAATCTAAATTATAATTTTTAATAAATATTTAAATAATTTTTTATTTTTAAAAGCTATATATTGAGAGAGTTTTTGATAAAATAAAAAAAATTGTATTATCAGTGGTTTGATCAATCGTTGATGGTATCAATAAACAATGTTATTTTTTTTTTCTCTTTATCTCTTGTATAATATATGTTATTCCCTTTGAAAATCAGTCAACTGTATTGAACCCTTCTAAAACCACACAAAAACTCATCTATGTATATACATATATTTATTGATCAAATTGAAGATCATAAATATGTTTGATCTTTACTGACTCGGTAAATGTTTTTTTAAAAAAATTTAAAAATTATTATCTAATATATATATTTTTAAATGAAAAAGATAATTTTAAATTACATATTTAATATGAATATTAACATATGAATTTAAAATAAATTACTCCTCAACACAATTATAATTTCACATGGAATTTAGATGGTACATCTAGATGAAGATGAAATATAAATGATGGATTTCCGGACACTTGGCATTTCAAAATGCACAAACACATGTGGATTTGACGCGAATGCATTTGTGCATATAACAACAGAGTGAATGTGTTTCTATAGAGATAAAGAAGATATGTAGATATATAAACTATACTGTGTGTTGTATATATAATAGAAAGCTTGAGGCTGGACTTGAATTGCATATATATATATATGTATATGAAAAGCGCATCGTCTCATCCTATTTCTAGTATAACAACATACAACAACACCACCAAAATTTATCCATATATACATATATTTGTACTAAATCAAAATCTATGTATATATATAGGTAGTATACTTAGATTGGTATGAATTTTGTGGTTGGAATGATGAGAGTATACAGAGTTGACCCCCTCAGGGTTATAATCCAAAGCTTGCACAAATTTAACACTGTAAATATATACGTATATATGTGATGTTTTTGGGCATAACAATAAACTAGACAGCCTGTTATGGTTACGTACTCGTCAGACGTCAGAAATATGATGCTCTTGATAGAGTTGATAGAGTTGATGGAGCTGATGGAGCTGATAGAGCTGATAGAGTTGCCACAGACATATTCATCTCTATTCAAAAACTGCAAGTGGCATTTTTCAAAGAATACATTTTTAAATATAAAAAAAAAAATAAATATATAAAAATATCAATCATAAAAGAAAATTTTAAAACGTCAATGTATCAAGTAAAAAATATTTTGAATTAAAAAAAAATATATATATATTTTTTATTAATTTTTTTTAATGTAAATGTCAATGTATTTATAGATATTTTATTCAATGTTATTTTTTTATTGATTTTTAGATTATTTTATGCAACAAATGGATTTTATTTATATATGGATGAACATTTTTCGATTCGGTCAATGTTATATATGCGATTGTATATGTTAATGTGAATTGCATATCTATATTGCATTATATTGCATTAGATATAAAGTCTAGAATTTTTTTTAAATTATATATTTTTATGAAAAATAATATTTGAAATATAACTTGAATTGACGGAATTTTTATTAAACATTATTTTGAGATGTTTTCATTGATATATTAATCAAAATATAGTCAACATGAATAAAATATTGTATTTTTTATTTTTAATATTTTTATTATATGATACTTTTTTTGTATGAGACAATTTTATTATTTTTTAAATTAAAAATAACTTTAAATATATTTAAAATAAAATATTGACTATTCAAATAATTTTCTATTAATTTTTAATTTTTATTTTCTATCAATAAAGCATTATTTTTTTTATTATCGAGGGTAGTTTTATGATTATGCAATTTTAATTGATTGAAAAAAAAAAAAAATCATATTTTTATGCTCATTTTAAATGATTTTCAGGTAAAAAATAATTATTCAATTTTCTCGGTATATGTAATTGTAAATTTCTAGAATTATTTTAATATTTTTCTGCAAATTAAATATGTCATTTACTATAAATTTTATATTTTTCCCCTAAAACTTTATTTAAAAAAATAAATAAATTAATAAACAAATAATAGTTGAAAGTTCGTGACTTGTCTTTTGATTTCAATATACAAACAAAAAAAAAAAAAACTATAATAATAATAATTTAAAAGAAAACTTTTTATAAAATTAAAAATCACGTATTGTGATGAGAATAGTAATAATAATATGTATAAATTTACTGGTTAAAGTTAAGATCAATGAGAAAAGCAAGAAAATATTTTCTTCTTATATATAAATATATATTTCAAGTCTGTTGAGGGTTTTGTACTTTTGTAGATCGATTATACCTCGGAAGTAGAGCGATAAACACGACCTACGGTCACGCTTCGTAACTTTTTAGATCCACATTGTAACCCATGGATACACTTGACTTATTTTACTCGTAAACGTTGAGACACACAACTCTATATATTTTTCTATCTATTTTTTTTATTACATATTTTTTTTTATCCGCATCCTTCCATGTTTCTTTTGTCAAGAATTTAAAAAAAAAAAAAAAACATTTTTTTTCTATTTTATTTTTCCTAGCTTCCTGAAAAAAACTAAGAGAGTAAAATAAAATAGACAAAATGTTTTTTTAAAAAAAAAAAAAAATAACACACAAAAAAGAGACAACTATAAATCTTTAAGAAATTACAGTAACACAAGGTTTTTTCATTTATATATAACATTAAAACCCATTTGATACCAAAAAAAAAAAAAAATGAATTATTTTTTTGGCAAACAAACTGTTAACACATGTCATTTATATAAATATTTTTTTTTATTTAAAAAATAAAATAATATAAATAATAATATAATAAAATTTTAAATATTGTATAGGCATTAATTTATTTGATAAATTTAGAGTTATTTTAAAATGAAAATTACCAAGTGTATAAACCTTCGGGTTGTACATCAACTTAGAAAATCCAATATCTCTATTTAACTGTAGACTAAGCTCTTCAATTATACAACTACCTACTCGTACTAGTCTCATTTTTAATAGCAATCTTTTTAATCAAAAAATTTTTTACAAATTAAATTGCTACAAAACTGTATATGCTTTTATTTGGTTTTATTTTTTGTCATGATTGAGGTAAGAGCTAAGACGGCTGTGTAATGTCCTTTAGACATGAATAAAAAAAATAAAATAAAAAAGCAGAAAAACGAACAAGAAAAAAAAATAAAAAAATAAGGGAAACTGAGAAAAAAGGGAAAGTGGAAAAAGTAAGAAGCTTGACAGATGTGAGGGGTGAAAATGAAACTCGTTAAGTGATCAACTTTAGATTGCGTAAAAGTATCATAACCTCGTTAATTTAATTTTTTTTTTTTTTTTTTTTAATAACTAAACAAACAAATATAAATGATTATTTTTCAGAGCTGTAGAAATAAATTTATTTATTTTTTTTCTTGTTTGCCTAAATCAAAAAAAAAAAAAAAGACAATTTGTTTTAAGAAAAATTTTATCCATTAATCAAATTACTCGTTTTAATTTTCTCATATTTTTTTAATCTAATTAAATAATTAAATATTTTTTCTATATAAAATTAAATGAATTTAATTATTTTTTACATTAAAAAAAAAATTGTATAAAATTGAAGAAAAAAAAATAATATAAAAGTTAATAGTTTTAAATTTATTCAAAAAAACTCTTTGAAAAAAAAAAATAGTTTTTTAAAAAAAAAATAATAAGTGTATAAGTCAAACAATGACATAAAATTTACAAATTGTCATGTTGCATAAAAAATATATATAAAAAAAAAAAAAAATAATAATAATAAAAACAATGATCATCCAAGTGTAGATATAACACTGAAGCACCATGTTAAAAGTTGTTACACAGCATTAAAAAAAAATAAAATAAAAATAACTTTTTTTTGATATTTTTTTTTTTTAGTTTCATTTACGAGAGAAATAATAATGTCAGGGGTAAATGAAAGCTCGTATAGTTGTACTATGTGTATGAAATTTGAAACAGTAACTGTCATTGAGGGTTTGGATGAGTGAACCAAAGAATAGATATAGAAAATTGTTTGACAAAGAAAAAAATAACCCAAGTAACACGATACATACTAAAATAAAAAAAATAAAAAAAATAAAAATATAAAAATATAAACTTAACGACAGACAACTTTCATTTTCATTGTTATATTTTTTTTGAAATAAAATAAAAATAAAAAAAATACATATTACAATAGACAAAACCTATTTTCCATCAATCCTTTTTATCAATATATTATTTCATTTTGTGCCAAATATATATAAACATAATTTTAAAATTTTAGAGCTTTTATTACTATGATGCTTTGTTCTTTCATTGAGATTTATTATTATTTATTTTTTCATTTTCAATGGTAAATTTTCTCTCTGAATTTTTATTGTAAAGTCAATTGCAAAATGAAATGTAATGGTTGAATGAAGCTATGAATTCAATGAATTGAAGGGATGCTAGTAAAAAAAGCAATAAAAAAATTAAAAAAAAAAAAAAACAAAATAAATAAAAGAAAAAATTGGATGGTCAGTTGAAACGGAAGTGACTTTGAATGGTTGAATGAGTACTTGAACTCTTGGCTGTTGGGTCAATTGTAATTTTTTTTTTTTATTTTTGTTACCCCTTGAGCTATCAAACAGGTATACTCAAGAGAGCTTCTTGTTTTAAATGAAAAATTTTTAAAAAAAGCAATATTTAAATAAATCCACATTCAAATACACAGTATTCACATGAAAAAATAAAATATTATATTTTGTACTTTGTGTCAATGAATTTTATGATATATATATTTGATTTTTTTAAAATTGCAAAATATTCAGTAGCATTTTGTAGGATTACTATAAAAATAATCCTATATTTATCAAGTTTTACATTTTTATATTAATATTAAAAAGTTTATGTATATGTTTGGATTAATTATTATTATTTTTTATTTTTTAAATTATTTTTATGACACAAAGTTAAAATTGATTGTTAAAATTTCAAGAGAATAAAAAAAATATATATATTATTGATTGAATAAATATCAAATGAAATATATATAAATAATTTTCAAGGAATGATGAATTATTTATGTGAAATAATTATATAATTTTAATAATATATTTTTTTTTATATACAAATGTTGATGATGCATTCAGGTATAATGATGTAATTGAACCACTTGAACCACTATCAAATAAACTGTGGATTTAAAACGACCACAAGTACTCGGTTCAACGAATATCGAAAGCACAGAATATATCGGTTTAGTTCAATATGTCTACAAAGAAATATAAAATGAAATTGGATATATCTCTATATGTGTATGTGATATATATATATATATATATATATATATATTCAACAACCACATATTGGTTGAATCTATTTTCCGCATTGTGAATAATAATTTGTGTATAAATTTAAAAAAAAATCAATAAATTATTTTTTCATTTAATAATTATTTAAATTATTTATCATTATATTAATTTAAATAATTATTATATCCTCTTTTTTATTATTATTATTATTTTATATATTTTTATAATCAAAATTAAGCTCTTTAATACAATATACAATAAATATTTTAACGCAGCATATTTAAAAAATTTTTTATATTTTGTTTTTATATCATTTATTTTATTATTTTTATAATTCTTTTGTTATTTTTAACAATAACATTTTAAAAGCTTACGGTAGATAAATTTTAATTTTTAATAATATAATTTTATTGGATTTTTAGTGAGAAAGAAATTTTAAATATATTTTCGATCAATAAATATGAATGAGTTAATTTTTGTAGCTATCAGTTGAAAATTGTAGATTTAAATGAGATTAAAAAAAAAAATATGTAAAAAAAGTAAATTCAGCAAATATAATATCGATTTATATATATGTATATAAAAAAATTTAGATTGACAAGTTCGAAATTGAGAATACTCAACGAAATACTGCTCGTTAAAAACAGATGGTAAAACGTGTTGTCTGATGAAGAGGTAAAAATAAAAATAAAAAAAAAAAATATTTATATTCTAAAAATAGCAACGTAGAAAAATCAACGAGTCAAATTATATTTATTTTATTTTATTTTGTCATTTGCATTTATTTTATATATCGAAAATATTCAGATAAAAATTTCACCACATTTTATTCTGAAATGATTTTCTAATTTAAACTTAATTTATATATTTTTTTGTTCGTCTAGTATTACATAGTTAAATTCATTATGTATAGAATTTAAATTGATCTAAAAAATAAAAAAAAAATATATATTTTTTATATATACCAATATTTTTTGTAGAAAATATTTTAAATTTATGAGAAAAATAATATGAAAAGTAGATGTAAAAATATATCGATGGTATTTTAAAAAAAAAAAAAAGTTTAATATATAAAATAAAAATAATAGTAATATAAGTAAAATCTAGTATAAAATGTGTGGTGTAACTTTAAACACAAAACAATTTTCTTTAATACTTTAAATGTGTTTGAGAAAAAAAAAAAAAAAAATTTAAACTCTCATATTTTAAGCATTTTTAACAATCTATTTTTCTATTTTTTTTATAATAATATTTTATAATATTTATATTTTTTTATCATAAATTTACAAACCATGTAAAAAAAAAAAAAAAAAATTGAAAATTTTATCAAATAAAAAATCAACCTTTCAAAATATATGACAGAAAAAATTAAAAAACTTGAATCAAAATATTTTCTTATCGACATGTTTTCCATCAAATTTTCAAATCACAAACCAGAAAAATAAAATAAAAAACTTGTACTGTCACAGCTGCGAAAATTATTCATAAAAAAAAAAAAAAAAAATCATCATTGGATATTGCATTTTTTTTTTTTTTGAATATTTACTTGAACATAAAAAAAAAACTTTAAAAAAATAAAACAAATTTTTAATCCAAAATTTAAGATAAGTTTATGACTGATCATAAAATAGGTGGCAAAAGTACTAAAAAAAACTTTTGAAATACCACTTTAATTTATTTTTCTCCATCAATTTATAAATGTATTTTTTTTTTCTTCATGTATCAAGTAATAAATATAATAAAATTTAAAATAAAATTTATAGATATATATAGAATATTTAATTTAATATATATGTTCATATGTTATAATCGATATGTTAAGTTTATTATATCACATTAACTATATATAATTAATTTCTACCAATTAAATGATCATCTGTATCTAACTGATTTTACAATAGACACATATGTTTATCTGTCCCTGTTTGTCTTTCGATAAAGTTATCTGTCTGGTACCAGGTGTCTGTCTCATTCTAGTTGACATTTCTAAACCGACAGTTTGACAGATACAAAGTAACACAGACCAGCCTATATTATACCTATATATCTATATATACCTATTTGAAATCCGTATGTTTGCAATACTTGAAATTCAAATCCCATGTGAAATCTTGTTTGATATTATAGAGTTAACGTACAGACCAGTTTTCAAGCTTTATAATATGATATCTTTTTCTCTCTGCAAAGTTTAGCTTCAATATATTTTTTGTCTTTATTTTATTTTTATTTCTCTACAATTTTTATATCTACCATAATATAATTCTCATGTATCGAAATATATATAAAATTTTAGGATACCACTGTATATTGCATTTAACGTTTCAAATCCAATTGTCCTATCCCATTTGATCTCATATCAAGCTACATAACTCACTCGATTTGTGCTCACTCAACGCCAAATCAGTGTTATTGTATTTTTTCATTTTATTGCATTTGAAAATATATATATTTTTTTTTATTTTTATTACTAATTTTATATATACATATACCTATATTTGTTCATTCAACTGTTATTATTATCTATTCATTCATATAAATATTATTTATTTAATAATATTGGTCAATTTAATCGAAATCGAAATCGAAATAAGCTAAATACGAAATGTTTTATAATTTGTAATATGAAAAATAAATAAATAATTTTTTAATAAAATATATTTATAGATAAATTTTAAATAAAAAAAAAATATTATATTATTTGTTTGCGTGACATGACATCGTTTAATTTGACACTCTCATAATTATATATGAAAACTACACTGAGAATATCAAGATGTTTTTTTTTCCCTACATCAAAAAGTCAAGTTATAATTAATATAAGTTTTTTTTCTTTTTTTACTTTTAAAAGTGTACAATGCTCAAGTATTCTTGAAAAATTATAAATAAATTAAAATAAATATAAAAGTAAATAAAAAAAATATATACTTTAAACTCATCAAGCAATTTTATTATAATTTCAAATAATTTTAAACAAAATAATTTGTTGTTTTTAATTGAAAAAATATAATCTCTAGTAAATATATGCCATAAAACAAGCAACAATAAATAATTCACTCAAATTTGAACTCATCGAAACTTTATCAGTAAAAAGTTTTTGAATCATTTTTTTCTGAGTAAAATTTAGCTAAAATTTGATAATCACATATTCTGTAACTTATCAAACACAATGTACACATAATACCAAGTTAGAACATGTTCACATGTACATTAACATGATGTACTTAAATAAGCCAATTATCATGAGAGTGTTGATGATACATATATATATCTTTGATACGATGAAGATGTCAAGTTAAAGATGCACTGGTATACCACATGCATAGAAAATAATGTGAATTTGTAAGGGTCACAGCTAAAAACACTATGAATATATATATATACAGTGTCACTCTGACAATTAGATTCACGATGTACTTTAAACTAGACACAACGTGCTTGGTTTTGTTGTACACTGCACATACATATAGTCATTCTAGATGGACAACGAAAATAGAACACTCTGAAAACACAACTAAGGATGCACTCAAATTATATATTATATCTGACACTGTCTCATTTATGAAAATGTTAACATCAACAAAATGTGCATATAGAATTATATATGTGCTTGTTCATCTCATATATCATATTAATATTTTGTATTTTCGAGTATTTCTTTATTATATCCAATTGTTTGTTATATATTGTTAATATTAAGTGATCCATGAGTGAATTTTGTTTGTTAATTATTATCATATTATGAAAATTATTATTACTACATGTTCAAACTTATATCATCACACAACTTGTATGTTGTTGTTGTATTAAATATGACATTTTGATTTTAATTTAAAGTTTTGTACTGTTTAAAATTATTATTATTTATTATGTATAATATTGAATTTAATTGATGCAATTATTTAGTTGTGATTTTTGTCAATTGATTTAATAATAAAATTAATATTTTTATTAAATTTTCGGTAAACAAATGATGATTTTTCAAAAGATAAAACTTTTTTTTATAAAGTATGATTATTTAGGTCATGTTTATGTTTACACTGGGTTTTAGCTATTGTTTTTGTTTGATTTATTTTGTTATTATAGTGTTTTTGTTGACATTTCAGCAATAAACAATTTTGATCAATAAGGTAGCGTGGCCGAGCGGTCTAAGGCGCTGGTTTAAGGCACCAGTCTCTTCGGAGGCGTGGGTTCGAATCCCACCGCTGCCAAAATTAACTTTTTTTGCATTATTTTAAACTGATTTTATGAATAAATTAATTTTTTTTTTTTAATTATTAACAAAAAGTCAATTATTTAACAATTAATTAAATTTAAAATATTGAAACTTGAATATAAATTTACAAAAAATTATATTGAAACTTGACTTCAGCGCCAATTGCCACTACCCATTTCACTCAACGATCGATAACGTTTTGAGAATTCTACTATATAATCCAGTAAAATAATAATAGAGCATCAAAGTTTCGATAGAAAATTGAGTATTTCGAAAGGTCGTAGCTGATTTCGTAGTATTTCAAAAGTAACTTTCTGAAAATCATATATATAATTTTAATAATAAAAGAGTTTTATAAAATATGTTTGATCAAAAATTCATATATGTATATTCAAAATAAATACTTTGAAAATTAAAAATTTGAAACATTTTCTTGATCGATCAATTGAAAATGATAAATATTAACTACTGTACAAATTAATTTTGCAGTTATCAAACGAATATACATGTATATTGATCCAATATTATTAAATTCAGATAATACAAGTATTACATTATTAATTTATATATATTATAATATCGCTGCCTGTATAATATGATGTATATATTTGTAAATTATCAGTAATTTAAATTGCGACAATATATTATGAATAAAGTGTCTAATAGAGTTTCACTTGGCAAACTTTGCTATAACTATTGAACATTGGAATGTGGTAAATTATATTCAATAATATACCAATAACATTTATTAAATTAAATAAAAACATGAAATATTATTTATTTTTTCTAAAAATTACACTTGTCAAATTATCATGAAATACTTGAAGCATAGTTTTACAAAATTTATCATCAAAACATATTGTTGGTATTCAATTTGTCGAACAATTGGGCAAGTATTTGTGGTACAATAATGTACGAAGGGCTAACCAAAGAGAAAAAAAAATTTACTCACACACACACACGCAAATTGAGAACAGTAAAGTGGCAGACAAAATATAATGAAGGTAAAGGGTATAAAGGGAATCTGAAGGTTTGATGTTAAATCATTGGAGCATAGTTGTAGATACACACGATAGTATTGGCGTTCCAATGCCTCCAATCATTTCCCAATTAGCAGCTGATTGCGTACAACTGGTATCAAAAGTTACCACGAACGCTTAAAACATTGACGAGGTGTAGTCAGTATATAGAATTGACTCTATACCTATATATACATCGTAGAAACAGAGAAAGCAAGAGAGAGCAAAAGAGACAAATAAAAGGAAAATTGTACTGGGGTTTATATTGTACAAGAGAGTATGAGGGTTACAGCAATAACCCATTGCTTTCATTCCCTCATCATCCTGGTCAGAAAAAGGTAGCATTTACAAACTGCTGCACTGCTGATTATCTTCTATCAGCAGGCCACTTTGAACCACAAAATTATTAATGGAAAATAACCAAGCTATATGTATAATGTTGATAAGTCAAGTCAATTTTTTTTTCAAAACTTGCGTGATTATAATCATAATAATAAAAATGTAATTTTAAAATAAAGTTTTTTTTTATTTTAAAAACCACATCAACTTTAAAATTATGATCAAATCAAAAAAAAAAAAAAAAGAGAAAATATAATATATTCTTTGAAAATTATATAACGAGATCATTGGTAATTTAGGGCTTCGTTATCAAAAGTATAATTCAACAATGTTAGCCTATATATTTTATGAAAAGATAAAATTTTAGGTTAAATTTCATTTGTAAAAGATATATTGAGAAAAAAAAAAAAAAAAAAAAGCTATTGGCTTACAAATTACCAGGGCAAGGTGGCGCAGTGAATCTACCTAACGCCCATATAGATTGTGATCACATGATGCGGGTCATTCCTAGAAAAGGTTGAGTGTGTTCCTATCTTGTTCATTCAAACGCGACCAACCCAAAGAGAAATTCACTGTCGCCAATCTCTTCGTTATCTATTGTCCCATCTTGATTGTTCTCGTTCACTCGACTAAACCGTGAACTTCCGGAGAACCATATACCATTGAGCAAAAAAAAAAAAAAAAAAAAAAAACAAAAAATCTAAGTGAAAAAAAAAAAAAAAGCTTCAAATAAAATAGAAAAAAAAAAAGTAAAATTTATAGAATGAAACAAAAAATGTAATCAGGCCTAATCCTAATAAAAAAAAAATAAAGCAAAAAATTCACACACTGTTTGATAATTTTATCTCGTTAACAAACATTTACTTTTACAATTTGTTGAATCTTTTGTGTTTTTTTTTTTTATTTCCACTTATTTATTATTCACATTTTTTTATTAAATTCTCAGTGATGAACAATAGCCATTCAAAAGCTCTAAAGAATATAATAAAATTCATTGTTACATTTGAAAATAAAATTAGAATAAAAAAAAAAAAATAAAATAAAACAAATTATAAAAGGTCAAATAATTAAGTAAATGAGATGATATTAAATAAATCATTTAGATCCACTTAATAAAACTTATCTTTATATAGAACATAATTATTTCAATTAAAAAGTTAATTATTAAAATAATGCAAAATCAGCTATATTTAAATTTTATACATAATAATAATAAAAATTTATGTTAAAATTTAATAAATTAAATGATAAAAATTTCATTCAATTTTTATATAAAATATAAAATAATATTTATTTATGTTGTTTATTTATATTATCTGTTACAGAGTTTAGCAACCTAGCCAGTAGATTTTCTCATGGGATATTTAAATAAACAAAACATGTTTAACCAAGTTTTGTTAAAATAATAAATTATTCAGTGAGGTCAGATAGTCATGTTGGATCAATTCAAGTGGCTACAATGAAAATGAGAAATTTTATATAGATAATAACATTAAAAGGTTTGAACATTGCCAGAGGGAAAATGCCAAGAACCACGACAAAATAGACAAAACCACAACAACATCTTGATGTACTAAGAAGAACCAACAACAACTGACTTGATAGAGTTGACTAAACTGTCATTCTCTCATTCTATTATATATATATATATGTATTATCTTTATACTTGTCTACGTGTATATTGTGTTGATGAGTTTTTTTTTTTTTTTTAATAAAAAGACAACATGATTTTAACTCAACTTTGTCACCACAAAACAACACCATCAACCACAACTATCCACATCATACTGGTTAAGATAAACCCAAGGCTACAAGACTAAAACTCGTCCAAGAAATCACAATCAACTTGCTCGTGCAGAAAACCATCTCTTTATATTTATATATATAAATATCTAAAAACTTTTACTTTTTAGACCACAGTTTTTTTTAATTTTATCAAACATGAATTTTAATTTATTTTTCAACATTTAAAATATAAAATAATATTTAAATTTTCATCTATTTTTTATTAATTTATTAATGATAAATTTATTTTCATTGTAAATATATAAATAATTTTTTTGTTGTAATTTAAATTATTTAATAAAAAAAAATATAATAATTTTTGTAATATAATGTAAATGAAATTTTTATTTATTTATTTATTTATTTTCAACACAAAAATTATAGAAAAAATTTAATTAAAATTTGTAAAATGACAAAAAAAAAAAAATAATATTATTATTTATGATGAAATTTAAAATGTTATTTATAAAAAATTAATTAATTTAATTAAATATAAATTTAAAAGTGAGATAAAATATATACATATAATATTTCATAATAAAAACAAACGATGTGTATTTAATTGCAAAAATAAAAATAATAAATTGATGTGAATATGTTGAAAACATTAAAAAAAAAAAAAAGCCAATTTAAAAAATTAATAACTATTGGATAACTCATATACTGCTATTCATTTAATTTTATAATTTTTTTTTTTAAATTCCCCTTGTCTAACCAATCAAACAAACAATACCAATCACTTTTTTTTTCATCCCCTATTTATAATCACCAACACTTCTGGTCAAATTCCCAAATCCCTTTGCTAATTTTTAATATGTCATTTTATCTATCAACAATCCTAATTAATAAAAATATGTCACTATTTATTTCATAGCTTTTATACCAAATAAAAAATTTAATCAAATCCAGTAAATATATATAAAAGAAAAAAAAAAAAAAATAGTAAATTAATAAAAATCTAATAAATAAATAAATAAAAATTTTAATTTAAAAGTAAATAAAATTTATTGCTTTGAAAAAAAAAAAAAAAAAAAAAACTAATAGTACTGTTTGATTAATTTCATGATTAATGTTAATATTTATTTTACTTTTTTTTATTTATATTTAAAATTATTATCAACAATGATAGGGATTTATAAATATACAATATAAAGAAGAATGAAAAAATACATATAAATTTAACAGCAAATATTAGAGTGTCAAAAACAATGAAAAGAAATGAAAAATAAAAAATTTAAAAAGCAGAAACAATGGTATGTGCAAAGCCGACAAATTCAATGGTTGAAGGGATTTAGAGAGAAGAATAAAAAAGAGTGACAAGAATATAAAAAGACAAAAATAAAATATATAAATATGAAAACAGCTGTTATATCCCAGATAGAATTACTTTAATGAAACTCTTAGTTACTGTATGAGTAATAATCCGTAAAGCTCTGAGAGTCATATTATTATTACAATATATATATAGATATAAACCAAAAATAAAATTTTAATATTAACAGCTTTTAATAAATAAAAAAAAAATTCTTATGATATATAAAATATTTGTAAATAAAGTAACAATTAATTGAAAAAATTTTCATAAAATTAAATATCAAAAAATAAAATATTTATGTATAATAAATTATTATTAAAGTTGAATAACAATATTAATAAAAATATTTAAAATAAATGTCAAGATAAATGTCAACTATCAATTATATAATTAAAAATAATAAGAAAATTTTCATAAAAATAATTATCAATTAATTAATTATATTTTCATTTGCATATGTTAAAGGTATTAGTATAGTATATGAAATTATTTTTAAGATGTATTATAAAATTGCATACACAAAAATACACGATGACACTGATGCACTGATGCATTTTAAATAAATGCAACACACATACAGACACAGGGTAGAACAACACAGGGACCATTCAATGGCAGAATTGTGTGCAATGGTTTTGAAAAAAGCTTCACAATATAATAATAATATTTAAATTTAAATATAATGATTAAATAAGTTTAAATTGCAACTACTGATAATGTATCCTGGTTGCAAAAAATTCAGGTTAATAAATTGATTATTTGTCTGAATATTTTTGTCTTTTAATTAAATAATTTAACCTTCAAAAATGAATATAAAATATGAATTTGTTTATTTTAATTTTGATATACATATATACTTATATTTAATAAATTTTTCAATACGAATTGGCAAAATATATATATGAAAATTGATTGAAAAAAAAAAATCATATTTTACATTGAAAAAATTAATTATTATTTTAAAAATAATTTACGAGTCATTTGATTTTGAAGATGATAATATTGAGGGTGTTGATATTAAATATAAGAGAGGTTAGGGGTGAAGTTTGGGGTTGTTATGATGGGGTGATTTGAGTTCCCATGAGGGCAAGCGTCAATAATGACCTCAAGGCATGTCGTACGACATTGAGATCTACAACGGGACTTTTCATGCCACCTGTTACACTTATACATGTATATCTTGAAAATATCTCAAGGTATATATAAAAATACCTCTAAAAACATTTTCATAATCTTCATAATTTACATATTATTTTTATTTATAAATTAAACATCTTGAATAATTTTGAAAAGAGCAAGGAAAAAATAATAATAATCATAAGTATGAATGGAAATATAAAAAATGAAAAAATAAATAAAATGAATAATAATTGTTTCAAAAAAAAATTGAGTGATAATTATAATATCATTAAAATAAATTTAATGTAAATAAAAATTTTCATATAAATAAAAAACATTGAAAAAAATTTTAAATGGTTTTATAAGTTATTAGTAATAATTATTTTGTTATGTATTTATTGAATTTTTAACAATCTTTTTTGTGTAGAAAATAAATTAAAAATGAAAATGTAACTTGATCAGCAAAATCCGAGCGAATGGGTTGTCACATGATTTTTCTTTTGAACCACAACTTTGTTTTACTATGATAAATATGACAGTGTTTTTTTTTCGTAATTATTCAATTATTATTATTGATAATGTTTAACATATAAGCCCATCAAAATATCCATTACAAATGATCATCATTAATATTCGAAAATAATATTGACATAGAATAATCAAATCAACCGATTGTTAAATTAATATTTTGAACTAATTAGTGTGTCGATTTAAGGTGAATTTGAATAAAAAAATGTGCAACACACTGAAAAATATAAATAAAAACCCAGTGATTCATTGAAATATATTTAGAAGAAAAAAAAAATTAATTGCAGCAGGACAACACTCGTAAAAGTATACGTGAGGGCTCAGTGTTGTCCTGAATTTAATTTAAAATATAAAAAAATAATAAAAACAGGACAACACCCTCAAAGGTATAAGTGAAGGCTCAGTGTTGTCCTGAATTTTATTTAAAATAAAAAAAAAAAATAAAAACAAGGAAACACACTGCAGGTTTTAATTAAAGACCAAGTGTTTCCTTAAAATATATTTAAAAAATAAAAAATCAATAAAAACAGGACAACACCCTCAAAGGTATAAGTGAGGGCTCAGTGTTGTCCTGAATTTTATTAAAAATATATTTTGAAAATAAAAAATTAATAAAAACAGGACAACACACTCAAAGGTATAAGTGAGGGCTCAGTGTTGTCCTGAATTTAATTTAAAATATAAAAAAAATAATAAAAACAGGACAACACACTCAAAGGTATAAGTGAGGGCTCAGTGTTGTCCTGAATTTTATTAAAAATATATTTTGAAAATAAAAAATTAATAAAAACAGGACAACACACTCAAAGGTATAAGTGAGGGCTCAGTGTTGTCCTGAATTTAATTTAAAATATAAAAAAAATAATAAAAACAGGACAACACACTCAAAGGTATAAGTGAGGGCCCAGTGTTGTCCTGAATTTTATTAAAAATATATTTAAAAAACAAAAAATTAATAAAAACAGGACAACACACTCAAAGGTATAAGTGAGGGCTCAGTGTTGTCCTGAATTTAATTTAAAATATGAAAAAAATAATAAAAACAGGACAACACACTTAAAGGTATAAGTGAGGGCTCAGTGTTGTCCTGAATTTAATTTAAAATATAAAAAAAATAATAAAAACAGGACAACACACTCAAAGGTATAAGTGAGGGCCCAGTGTTGTCCTGAATTTTATTTAAAATATGAAAAAAATAATAAAAACGAGGAAACACACTGCAGGGTATAAGTGGAGACCATGTGTTTCCTTAAAATATATTTAAAAAATACAAAATTAATAAAAACAGGACAACACACTCAAAGGTATAAGTGAGGGCTCAGTGTTGTCCTGAATTTTATTAAAAATATATTTTGAAAATAAAAAATTAATAAAAACAGGACAACACACTCAAAGGTATAAGTGAGGGCTCAGTGTTGTCCTGAATTTAATTTAAAATATAAAAAAAATAATAAAAACAGGACAACACACTCAAAGGTATAAGTGAGGGCCCAGTGTTGTCCTGAATTTTATTTAAAATATAAAATAATAATAAAAACAGGACAACACACTCAAAGGTATAAGTGAGGGCTCAGTGTTGTCCTGAATTTTATTAAAAATATATTTTGAAAATAAAAAATTAATAAAAACAGGACAACACACTCAAAGGTATAAGTGAGGGCTCAGTGTTGTCCTGAATTTTATTAAAAATATATTTTGAAAATAAAAAATTAATAAAAACAGGACAACACACTCAAAGGTATAAGTGAGGGCCCAGTGTTGTCCTGAATTTAATTTAAAATATGAAAAAAATAATAAAAACAGGACAACACACTCAAAGGTATAAGTGAGGGCTCAGTGTTGTCCTGAATTTAATTTAGAATATGAAAAAAATAATAAAAACGAGGAAACACACTGCAGGGTATAAGTGGAGACCATGTGTTTCCTTAAAATATATTTAAAAAATACAAAATTAATAAAAACAGGACAACACACTCAAAGGTATAAGTGAGGGCTCAGTGTTGTCCTGAATTTTATTAAAAATATATTTTGAAAATAAAAAATTAATAAAAACAGGACAACACACTCAAAGGTATAAGTGAGGGCCCAGTGTTGTCCTGAATTTAATTTAAAATATAAAAAAAATAATAACAACAGGACAACACACTCAAAGGTATAAGTGAGGGCTCAGTGTTGTCCTGAATTTAATTTAAAATATAAAATAATAATAAAAACAGGACAACACACTCAAAGGTATAAGTGAGGGCTCAGTGTTGTCCTGAATTTAATTTAAAATATAAAATAATAAAAAAAACAGGACAACACACTCAAAGGTATAAGTGAGGGCCCAGTGTTGTCCTGAATTTAATTTAAAATATAAAAAAAATAATAAAAACAGGACAACACACTCAAAGGTATAAGTGAGGGCTCAGTGTTGTCCTGAATTTAATTTAAAATATAAAATAATAAAAAAAACAGGACAACACACTCAAAGGTATAAGTGAGGGCCCAGTGTTGTCCTGAATTTTATTTAAAATATAAAATAATAATAAAAACAGGACAACACACTCAAAGGTATAAGTGAGGGCTCAGTGTTGTCCTGAATTTAATTTAGAATATGAAAAAAATAATAAAAACGAGGAAACACACTGCAGGGTATAAGTGGAGACCATGTGTTTCCTTAAAATATATTTAAAAAATACAAAATTAATAAAAACAGGACAACACACTCAAAGGTATAAGTGAGGGCTCAGTGTTGTCCTGAATTTTATTAAAAATATATTTTGAAAATAAAAAATTAATAAAAACAGGACAACACACTCAAAGGTATAAGTGAGGGCCCAGTGTTGTCCTGAATTTAATTTAAAATATAAAAAAAATAATAACAACAGGACAACACACTCAAAGGTATAAGTGAGGGCTCAGTGTTGTCCTGAATTTAATTTAAAATATAAAATAATAATAAAAACAGGACAACACACTCAAAGGTATAAGTGAGGGCTCAGTGTTGTCCTGAATTTAATTTAAAATATAAAATAATAAAAAAAACAGGACAACACACTCAAAGGTATAAGTGAGGGCCCAGTGTTGTCCTGAATTTTATTTAAAATATAAAATAATAATAAAAACAGGACAACACACTCAAAGGTATAAGTGAGGGCTCAGTGTTGTCCTGAATTTTATTAAAAATATATTTTAAAAATAAAAAATTATTAAAAACAGGACAACACACTCAAAGGTATAAGTGAGGGCTCAGTGTTGTCCTGAATTTAATTTAAAATATGAAAAAAATAATAAAAACAGGACAACACACTCAAAGGTATAAGTGAGGGCTCAGTGTTGTCCTGAATTTAATTTAAAATATAAAATAATAAAAAAAACAGGACAACACACTCAAAGGTATAAGTGAGGGCTCAGTGTTGTCCTGAATTTAATTTAAAATATAAAATAATAAAAAAACAGGACAACACACTCAAAGGTATAAGTGAGGGCCCAGTGTTGTCCTGAATTTAATTTAAAATATAAAAAAAATAATAAAAACAGGACAACACACTCAAAGGTATAAGTGAGGGCTCAGTGTTGTCCTGAATTTAATTTAAAATATAAAATAATAAAAAAAACAGGACAACACACTCAAAGGTATAAGTGAGGGCCCAGTGTTGTCCTGAATTTTATTTAAAATATAAAATAATAATAAAAACAGGACAACACACTCAAAGGTATAAGTGAGGGCTCAGTGTTGTCCTGAATTTTATTAAAAATATATTTTAAAAATAAAAAATTATTAAAAACAGGACAACACACTCAAAGGTATAAGTGAGGGCTCAGTGTTGTCCTGAATTTAATTTAAAATATGAAAAAAATAATAAAAACAGGACAACACCCTCAAAGGTATAAGTGAAGGCTCAGTGTTGTCCTGAATTTTATTTAAAATAAAAAAAAAAAATAAAATCAAGGAAACACACTGCAGGTTTTAATTAAAGACCAAGTGTTTCCTTAAAATATATTTAAAAAATAAAAAATCAATAAAAACAGGACAACACCCTCAAAGGTATAAGTGAGGGCTCAGTGTTGTCCTGAATTTTATTAAAAATATATTTTGAAAATAAAAAATTAATAAAAACAGGACAACACACTCAACGGTATAAGTGAGGGCTCAGTGTTGTCCTGAATTTTATTAAAAATATATTTTGAAAATAAAAAATTAATAAAAACAGGACAACACACTCAAAGGTATAAGTGAGGGCTCAGTGTTGTCCTGAATTTAATTTAAAATATGAAAAAAATAATAAAAACAGGACAACACACTTAAAGGTATAAGTGAGGGCTCAGTGTTGTCCTGAATTTTATTAAAAATATATTTAAAAAACAAAAAATTAATAAAAACAGGACAACACACTCAAAGGTATAAGTGAGGGCTCAGTGTTGTCCTGAATTTAATTTAAAATATGAAAAAAATAATAAAAACAGGACAACACACTTAAAGGTATAAGTGAGGGCTCAGTGTTGTCCTGAATTTTATTAAAAATATATTTTGAAAATAAAAAATTAATGAAAACAGGACAACACACTCAAAGGTATAAGTGAGGGCCCAGTGTTGTCCGGAATTTTATTTAAAATATAAAATAATAATAAAAACAGGACAACACACTCAAAGGTATAAGTGAGGGCTCAGTGTTGTCCTGAATTTAATTTAAAATATAAAAAATTAATAAAAACAGGACAACACACTCAAAGGTATAAGTGAGGGCCCAGTGTTGTCCTGAATTTAATTTAAAATATAAAAAAAATAATAAAAACAGGACAACACACTCAAAGGTATAAGTGAGGGCTCAGTGTTGTCCTGAATTTAATTTAAAATATAAAATAATAAAAAAAACAGGACAACACACTCAAAGGTATAAGTGAGGGCCCAGTGTTGTCCTGAATTTTATTTAAAATATAAAATAATAATAAAAACAGGACAACACACTCAAAGGTATAAGTGAGGGCTCAGTGTTGTCCTGAATTTAATTTAAAATATAAAATAATAATAAAAACAGGACAACACACTCAAAGGTATAAGTGAGGGCTCAGTGTTGTCCTGAATTTTATTAAAAATATATTTTAAAAATAAAAAATTAATAAAAACAGGACAACACACTCAAAGGTATAAGTGAGGGCTGAGTGTTGTCCTGAATTTAATTTAAAATATGAAAAAAATGATAAAAACAGAACAACACACTCAAAGGTATAAGTGAGGGCTTAGTGTTGTCCTGAATTTTATTAAAAATATATTTAAAAAACAAAAAATTAATAAAAACAGGACAACACACTCAAAGGTATAAGTGAGGGCTCAGTGTTGTCCTGAATTTTATTAAAAATATATTTTGAAAATAAAAAATTAATAAAAACAGGACAACACACTCAAAGGTATAAGTGAGGGCCCAGTGTTGTCCTGAATTTAATTTAAAATATAAAAAAAATAATAAAAACAGGACAACACACTCAAAGGTATAAGTGAGGGCTCAGTGTTGTCCTGAATTTAATTTAAAATATAAAATAATAAAAAAAACAGGACAACACACTCAAAGGTATAAGTGAGGGCCCAGTGTTGTCCTGAATTTTATTTAAAATATAAAATAATAATAAAAACAGGACAACACACTCAAAGGTATAAGTGAGGGCTCAGTGTTGTCCTGAATTTTATTAAAAATATATTTTAAAAATAAAAAATTATTAAAAACAGGACAACACACTCAAAGGTATAAGTGAGGGCTCAGTGTTGTCCTGAATTTAATTTAAAATATGAAAAAAATAATAAAAACAGGACAACACCCTCAAAGGTATAAGTGAAGGCTCAGTGTTGTCCTGAATTTTATTTAAAATAAAAAAAAAAAATAAAATCAAGGAAACACACTGCAGGTTTTAATTAAAGACCAAGTGTTTCCTTAAAATATATTTAAAAAATAAAAAATCAATAAAAACAGGACAACACCCTCAAAGGTATAAGTGAGGGCTCAGTGTTGTCCTGAATTTTATTAAAAATATATTTTGAAAATAAAAAATTAATAAAAACAGGACAACACACTCAACGGTATAAGTGAGGGCTCAGTGTTGTCCTGAATTTTATTAAAAATATATTTTGAAAATAAAAAATTAATAAAAACAGGACAACACACTCAAAGGTATAAGTGAGGGCTCAGTGTTGTCCTGAATTTAATTTAAAATATGAAAAAAATAATAAAAACAGGACAACACACTTAAAGGTATAAGTGAGGGCTCAGTGTTGTCCTGAATTTTATTAAAAATATATTTAAAAAACAAAAAATTAATAAAAACAGGACAACACACTCAAAGGTATAAGTGAGGGCTCAGTGTTGTCCTGAATTTAATTTAAAATATGAAAAAAATAATAAAAACAGGACAACACACTTAAAGGTATAAGTGAGGGCTCAGTGTTGTCCTGAATTTTATTAAAAATATATTTTGAAAATAAAAAATTAATGAAAACAGGACAACACACTCAAAGGTATAAGTGAGGGCCCAGTGTTGTCCGGAATTTTATTTAAAATATAAAATAATAATAAAAACAGGACAACACACTCAAAGGTATAAGTGAGGGCTCAGTGTTGTCCTGAATTTAATTTAAAATATAAAAAATTAATAAAAACAGGACAACACACTCAAAGGTATAAGTGAGGGCCCAGTGTTGTCCTGAATTTAATTTAAAATATAAAAAAAATAATAAAAACAGGACAACACACTCAAAGGTATAAGTGAGGGCTCAGTGTTGTCCTGAATTTAATTTAAAATATAAAATAATAAAAAAAACAGGACAACACACTCAAAGGTATAAGTGAGGGCCCAGTGTTGTCCTGAATTTTATTTAAAATATAAAATAATAATAAAAACAGGACAACACACTCAAAGGTATAAGTGAGGGCTCAGTGTTGTCCTGAATTTAATTTAAAATATAAAATAATAATAAAAACAGGACAACACACTCAAAGGTATAAGTGAGGGCTCAGTGTTGTCCTGAATTTTATTAAAAATATATTTTAAAAATAAAAAATTAATAAAAACAGGACAACACACTCAAAGGTATAAGTGAGGGCTGAGTGTTGTCCTGAATTTAATTTAAAATATGAAAAAAATGATAAAAACAGAACAACACACTCAAAGGTATAAGTGAGGGCTTAGTGTTGTCCTGAATTTTATTAAAAATATATTTAAAAAACAAAAAATTAATAAAAACAGGACAACACACTCAAAGGTATAAGTGAGGGCTCAGTGTTGTCCTGAATTTTATTAAAAATATATTTTGAAAATAAAAAATTAATAAAAACAGGACAACACACTCAAAGGTATAAGTGAGGGCCCAGTGTTGTCCTGAATTTAATTTAAAATATAAAAAAAATAATAAAAACAGGACAACACACTCAAAGGTATAAGTGAGGGCTCAGTGTTGTCCTGAATTTAATTTAAAATATAAAATAATAAAAAAAACAGGACAACACACTCAAAGGTATAAGTGAGGGCCCAGTGTTGTCCTGAATTTTATTTAAAATATAAAATAATAATAAAAACAGGACAACACACTCAAAGGTATAAGTGAGGGCTCAGTGTTGTCCTGAATTTTATTAAAAATATATTTTAAAAATAAAAAATTAATAAAAACAGGACAACACACTCAAAGGTATAAGTGAGGGCTCAGTGTTGTCCTGAATTTTATTAAAAATATATTTTGAAAATAAAAAATTAATAAAAACAGGACAACACACTTAAAGGTATAAGTGAGGGCTCAGTGTTGTCCTGAATTTAATTTAAAATATGAAAAAAATAATAAAAACAGGACAACACCCTCAAAGGTATAAGTGAAGGCTCAGTGTTGTCCTGAATTTTATTTAAAATAAAAAAAAAAAATAAAAACAAGGAAACACACTGCAGGTTTTAATTAAAGACCAAGTGTTTCCTTAAAATATATTTAAAAAATAAAAAATCAATAAAAACAGGACAACACCCTCAAAGGTATATGTGAGGGCTCAGTGTTGTCCTGAATTTTATTAAAAATATATTTTGAAAATAAAAAATTAATAAAAACAGGACAACACACTCAAAGGTATAAGTGAGGGCTCAGTGTTGTCCTGAATTTTATTAAAAATATATTTTAAAAATAAAAAATTAATAAAAACAGGACAACACATTCAAAGGTATAAGTGAGGGCTCAGTGTTGTCCTGAGTTTAATTTAAAATATAAAATAATAATAAAAACAGGACAACACACTCAAAGGTATAAGTGAGGGCTCAGTGTTGTCCTAAATTTAATTTAAAATATGAAAAAAATAATAAAAACAGGACAACACACTCAAAGGTATAAGTGAGGGCTCAGTGTTGTCCTGAATTTCATTTAAAATATAAAATAATAATAAAAACAGGACAACACACTCAAAGGTATAAGTGAGGGCTCAGTGTTGTCCTGAATTTTATTTAGAATATGGAAAATTAATAAAAACAGGACAACACACTCAAAGGTATAAGTGAGGGCTCAGTGTTGTCCTGAATTTTATTTAAAATATGGAAAATTAATAAAAACAGGACAACACATTGGAAAAAATAAGTAAGGTCTCAGTGTTGTCCTGTATTTAACTTAAAATATAAAAAAAAAATTAAAACAAGGAAACACACTGCAGGGTATAAGTGGAGACCAAGTGTTTCCTTAAAATATATTTAAAAGATGAAAAAATACTAAAAACAGGACAACACACTGAAAAATATAAGTGAGGGCTCAGTATCGTCCTGAATTTAATTTAAAATATGATAAAATAATAAAAACAAGGAAACATCCACGGAGTCAAGTGTTGTCCTGAATTTCATTTAAAATATAAAAAATTAATTTAGTCATAAATTAATTATATCTATTTGAGTTTTATTAATACTTTATTCGTTTCAATATTTTTTAATTAATTATTGTAATTTTTATTCATCATTTTTTTTTTATATAACGTCGACCTTATTTTGCCACCTTTGAAAAAATTTTACTCTAAGCTTTAAATTTTCGATTCGACAAAGATTCAAGTCAGTTATCCCCAGCTCAAATGTTCTACTTACTATACTAGCTGGCAAAGAAGCTTTATGAGGTACTTGCCCAAGTTCATTAGTTGTGACTCGAGCTTTTTCACATTCTACCTCGTAACACTAGCTATTTTTTTTTTTTATCTTTCTATTCTCGTAATTCTTTATTCTCATCATTTTTATTTTTTTATTTTATTTTATATTTTCTAATACATTGAGAATCAAATGACTTTCGTTATAAATTTTTAACAAGAAAATTACATTCTCTCTTTTTCTTTCCTCAATTTCAAAATTAAATTAAATTAAAAAATAAATAAAATTATTCAAAAGAATAATATACATCTTTAACATTTGTTTGATGAAATCACTGTTTGTCAAGTGATTGATGTTTATTTAGGTATCCAAAGGAATAGAAAATTGGATATTCGTGATTCAATGTTTACAACGTTGAGGTTTTCAACATAGTTTATATATAATTTACCAAAGTGACAAACTTTGATAGATGAAAATGTTTATAGTTGGATAAATAAATGGATAAGACAAAATTTTAATTAATGTCAAGTGGTCAATGATCAAAAGCTATATAATGTTTAGTCAAACTTCCAACATTATATAAAAAGTTTTTTACAAGAGATTAGACAATCAAAGAAACTTGTCTTAATTTTGATTTTTCTATTTTTTTTTTTATCTCAAATTTTAACACCGAGTTACTTTCAATTGGCGAGATTCCAAAATCTAATCAATTTCAAGTTTATATATAGATGTATTATCATGTACAGACACAAATACACATAATATATTAAAGTAGTTTCTCAAATAATATGTTTGTATAAAATAAGGTTTTGAATTTCCGGTGTCTGAAGCAATCCTTTGTTGTCAAGTAACAGGATACTACTGTGAATTTTACTCAACTCATTTTTATCACTAGATATTTATTTTTTTCTTTCATATTTTTATCTTGTTAGTCATATATCAATTTTTAAAATAATAAATATAAATAAAGAATAAGAAGAATGCATTTTAAATAAAAATTAAAAATATAAATTATTTTATTAAAAATATTGACTTGAATTTACATTTTATTTTCAAATGTTTTTTGTAATTTAAAATTAATTTTAATTACAGATTGATTTGGTAATTTTACTAGTTATAAATGACAAATTTAAATTTTATTTAAAAACTATTTAAAAAAATAAAAGAGAAAATATCATGGAATTTTTTTTTTTTTTTTTCATTATTGAAATAATTAATATGAAAATTGTTTGAAGGTAAAAAAATGACTATATATATGATAAAAGGTAGTTAATTGTATTACCAAAATAATTCAAGTGGAAAAAAATTAATTTTTTTTTCAAATATTATATATGAGTTAATAAAAAGCTCAGCAATTATCCAGTAGATTGAAGTATTATTTATAAACAAATACATAAAAAATTGAAAAGCTTGATTGATAAAAAATATAAAAAAAATTTTAAAATTAATCAAGTATTATTAATAGAGTATATAAATGTGTATAGAGTTTATTGTGTAAATATATATGAATTAATTAACGCTTGAATGTATTTAGAAATTAAACGCTCGAGTTAATTATTTATATACATATATGAAGATCACGCCTTGTGCTTTTACTATTATTAACTATATTTAATCAACGATACCATTTGCTAGAATTTATTTGTATTTCAATATTTTAATTATATATCTCGTTGTCATTATTTTGATTCTATTTGACTTTTAATTATTTTATTTTTAAATATAAAAATATAATTTTAATGGCAAAAAAATTTTAAATTTTACTAAAAGCCTTGAAATATTTTTATTACTTTTCAATCATAATTTAAACTCAAATAATTCTATACAAAAAATAAAATTATTCTGAAGAAAATATATGCTCATTAAATAATTATTTAAAAAAAAAAAAAATTACGGTGAGCTTTTCTAACAATAAAATAAAATAAATAATTTATTTAAAAAAAAAAATCTCTTGAAGAAATACATATCGATATAAATTTCTAATTTATTTATCTTTTAAAATTTATTATAAAATAAAAAAAATGATATTGATATATTGAAAAACAATAAATATAAAATAAAAATTAGATGATTATTTGAATTTTTAAAATTTGAGTCTCGTAAATTCAATCAATCTTGTTTCACATTCAAGTGGTACTTTGGCTTGAATTTTCAACGAGAAAATATGCAAGAATAACTGTAATATGTTGAGAAAAAAAAAAATATAAAAAAGAGTTATAAAATATAATAAAATATATATATACATATATACACTAACATTGTGTCAAGGCCTATACAGAAACGTTAAATAACCAATAAACTTTCTACAATTGTACGTACAATAATTCATATGCAAATATACAATTTTCATAGTAATGTTCTATAGCTTTTATGGTTTAACACACGACATTACTAAAAATATAAACCCACGTACAAAATATCTTGAGGGAATAACCATAACAACCATCAACTAAATACGTTTTTTATTTTTATTATTTTTTTACACAATAATCTATTATAAATTTAATAGAAATTTATTTTTTATTCATCAAAAAAAGTAATAAATAAATCATTTATAAAGCAACCAAGTAATAATTATCATGCTTAAAATTTATAGACCCATTGACCAATAAATTTAACAGAATAAAGAAAAAGAAAAAGTAGATATGCGGTTATTTTTTATTTTTTTTTTTTTCTTATCATAAAGGTCCATTGATCGAAATATCTTTCCGGACACAAAACCTCTATAAATCAGTTTATCCAAAAAGCATAATGTTCAACTTAATTCACGCTTGATACTTATCATGATGTAGATTGTTAAAAAATATAGAAAAAAATTACGAGGGTTTGACGTAGTAAGTTGATATAAATTTTACATCACAAACCTTATTTTATTATTATAATAATTTTTTTTTTTTTTTTTTTTGTAAGATATAAAATTGAACCTAGCTCAAAATACAGTATAGCCATAAGTATCATAAATGGCAAATACTACTTTGGCTTGTCTCCATGAATATATAATAACAAATATTTTTATATATATTTTTTTTTTGTTGAGATTTTTTTATGTATATGAAATCATATATATTTACACATGTGTAATATACTTGATAGGATTATATGATTAATATGTGGAATGTAAAATGGTAAATGTTAAAGCGCCTTATCAGTTATGCAGTCTAACCTATGACTACTCATCATAAATTTATTTATGCAATGTCGTAGTATCTGGATATTTTTTTAATGTATACTAAAACTATAAAGCTCTGTGTGTGTGTGTGATTACATGATGGTGCATTTAAATTATTATTATATGTGCATGTAAAAAAGATGGGAAACATGCCAATTTTCATGATATTCAACATTTTAATGACTTTTATTAGATTAAAATTTTACTAATTTTCATTTTGATCATTAAATTGGGCTTGAATGTCTAGGTATTAGAATACAGCCATTTAGGGAATTGAATAATCTTGGATAAACTTTTGGTATAGGATTTTCATACCAAAGTTAATGAATTTGATAAAACTTTTAAACAATATTTTTTATATATATATTATTTAATTTTTTCAAGGATTAATATTTATTTGTTTTTATAGATTTATAAAATTTATAAAATTTAATTAAAATTTTTAGTTTAAAAAAGTTTCTGGATTTTATATGAATAAAAAAATTAAACTAAGAATAGAATTTGTTGAAAAATTTACTGATAAAAAACTCGATATTTGATAGAATATAATATTGAAACGATAAAAAAAAGTTTCATTAAATTAAAAAGCTGTTGATTAAAATTTATAACAAAACAAAATTTTTTATTAAAATTTATATGAAAATTATATATTTAAATTTAAAAAAAAACAAACAAAATTACCACAAATAATTACAAAATATAAAACCTTAAAAAAAAAAATTACATCAGCTATAAATTGAGCTCAATTTTTTCGATAAAAAAAAAAAAAAAAACAAAATTTTCTATGATTTTATTTGCACAAATACATGTGTGTTTATACAGTCATACATTATTATTATTTTATTTTTTTTTTTATTCCATTTTATGTAATGCCAATGGTTGATGCTCAGTAAAAGCATAATAGCCTCATTCAAAGTTGAGGCCTGAAGAATTATAAAGGACACTTTACGAGTCTTGGTAACCTCCATCACTATTACACTTAAACCTAACAATCACCCTTTGCTTCTGTGCGATAAAAATATTATTAAATTTAACCTAGTTTTATTTTTTTTCTATCCATTAAATTTATAAATATAAAATCGCATCATTCATATTCGTTTTAATACTGTTATAATTTATAAAAATGTTTAAAATACATTTTTCATTGATTTGTTATGATAAATTTTTCATATTTAAACATCTTAAATTACTCATAAAAATTTATTATAGATTTTAACTGCAAAATGAATATTTTTTTTTCAATAATTTTTCCTTTTTTCTTTTTGTAACTATTTTTAATATTTTTCTTTTTGAGTTGTAAATGTGATCTAACAAGATAAAGAAAATGAAAAAAAAATGATAAATAATAAAATGAAAAACATAAAAAAAAAAAAAAAAATGATAATGAAAAAAATGTTTTAAAATGTATTTTTCGAGTATATAGCCTTCAGAAAGTTTTTGTGTTGAAGTCTTTTGATGTTGAACAAACGACTTGATGATTCAATTATGTTGAATGCATGTTGGCGTATGAAATACATACTAAGACTTTTTTTTTTTTACTATTTTTTTATTTTTTTATATGAAAAAAATAACTGACAAAATGGTCATGGCATATTGTATGTTAATGTATAAACGCAAATTGTTACAGTGTTAGTCAACGTGTCTGACCATACAATTTACTTGTATCCCTTGTTTGTGAGATCATACTTTGAAATGAATAATTGTAACAAACTGAGAAATTAAAATGCCAACAATTTCACACAATAATTTATAATTTAATTTAATTTAATTTTTTTTTATTTTCGTTTTCTGTAAAAAAAAAAAAAAATATTTTCTAAATATTAGAAGCATCATATCATGGATTTGAAGTTGGTTAGAAATATGTTTTTCATGAACCAGCTAAATTGGTGAAAGTCAGACTTTCTCAAAGTCATTTGATAAATTTCAAAAATAGAAAAAAATTAGAAATAATTGAAATCAACTCTTGAAATTTACAGGATGATGTCTTTTTAATAATAAAAGCATAATATCATGTCTAGGTTGCCTAGAATTATTTTTTAGTCAGACTTTTTTATGGTCATTTCGAATTATAAAAATAATTAATAAAAAAATATAAATAATTGAAATTGACCTCTATAACTTTCAGAATAATTACATTAAAGTATTGTTAAAATATTAGAAGCATAATCTTTTAAAATTTCTGCTCAGAAAAAAACTATAAAACAAACCCCAACCCAGAAAAAAATCAGAAAAAATTCAAAAAAATAAAATAATTAAAATTAAATTTTTTAATTTACAAAATAATTATATGAAATGTTGCAACTATAATTTTACAAATAGTTATTATATTTTTTAAAAAGATCAGAGCAGAATATAAAAATGCAAAAAAATAATAAAAAAAATAATACTTTACAATGTACAGCATTGTAGTTGGTTAATAACATCTTTATCAAAAAAAAAAACACAGAAAACGTGTCTAGTTTATTAAATAACACAGTGATATTATCAAAATTGACAATAAAAGTCTCAAAAATCTATTATTATATTTCAAGATTAAATTTATTATTATTACAAATTGATCATTAATTTTTTTTTTTAATACTTTTATATTTTATTCTTTCGTTCTTTTGTAAAACGCAAGTTGCAAGTATTTTTTTCAATAAAAATTTATCATTGTACACATAAAAAAATAACAAAAAAAATAAAATAAAATAATAATAAAATATATAAACCGATAAAAACAGATTATCCATATCGTTTATTTTTTTCTTTATAAGAATACACCGATTGGAGGTCATTTACAAAAGTTACATTTATCCATATAAACCTGTATAATAGATAAAAGTTACCATAAAAAAATCAAAAAAAATAAATAAAATAAAATTGGCTATTATTGATAGAATGTAAATAAAATTAAAAAAAAAAATTAAATCATCACTTATTTTATTATACAAATAAAACAATAAAAATATATAAATTTATAATAAAAATTATAATAAATTTCAAAAATTTAATTAATCATCATTTTATTTACTCTTTATTTTTTAAAAGAAATAAAAAAAACCATGTCAATAATTTTATCAACTCATCATATTTCATAATTAAAAATAAGATGTATATTTATTAAATTAATTATCCTTATTATTTATGTAAAATTTTTCTAAAAAAAAGGTAAATTACATTCCAAGAAATTATATAGTGGCTTTATACTTTATATCATAATAACAGACATTAAAACTGTATTGATTATATAAAAAAAAAAAAAAACAAAGACAATAATATTTTTTACTCACAGAAACAAGTAATTTAAATAAAAAAAAAAATTACATATATGTATTTTAACATTTTACCGAGAAATTTAATGGAATGGATCGACTGTCTGTCGCCATATAGTCGTGTGACATGTGACATCTGTTCACTTATCATTGAATTTTCATTCTTTATTTTCACCTCAATACAATGCTCACACAACTACCTCAACAATATACTAAAATTTATATATATATATATGTATGTATTTTAAAGTTATACAGATCGATGAAAATACATCAAGTCCTCATGCTGCGTATTGATGCAGTAGTATTATCAATGTATATAGTCATACCACATGACGAAAATAAAAAATAAAAAATAAAAAATAAAAAATAATAAAAAAAATGGCTTCAAGTGAAAACGATAAATTATTTTTTAAAAATAAAAAAATAAACTGTATTCAACACATGATTTGTAAAAAAAAGAAAAATAATTAAAAAAAAAAAGATAATAATAAATTTTTCATTTGATACTTAATTTTATTGATTAATTATTTTCATTAATTTCAAATGAATTTAAAATTGAAAAAAATTGATGAAAATAAAAAAAAGATAAAAATTAAATGAAATAAATTTAAGATGAATACCGTTTGTATTTTTAAAAGTTAAAAAAGTAAATTTATATAGTCAAAAACCACATAAATATAAGCTTAGTTGGATAGGCGGCCAACACACAGGCATTTTCAATTTTTTTTTATCAAGTATATACAATTTTATTGTATATATATAAATATCTTTGTGCTGCAGGCTATGTTTTCTTTTCATTTGTGAAAATTTATCGACTGCCGAGTGGCTGCCACTATTCTACCAAGATGTAGAGTTGAACTCAGAGTGAAGAGGAGTAAGTAACATTCAGGATGTTACGATAAAAAAAAGCCAAAGTAATATATACATAAAGGTATATAGATGTGTGGGTATGTAAGCTTTTAGTAAAAAAATAAAAAAAAATAACAGATAGATCCAATGGGTCAATGTCTGAAGGGTGAAAAACCTTAGCAAAAAAAAAAAAAATTTACAATCTGTTTATTCGTCAAAGATATTTATTTTTTTTTTATATCCAAGTATTGATATTTATATAATTTTATATCCCAGGTAGAAATCTAATGTGCGTAAGACGTCCGGTAGACGTCTTTTTTTGACGTTGGATTTATTACAGACATCAGTTTTGGACGTCTAAATGACATCAAAATGTTACGCCTATAGACGTCAAATAGATGTCTGGTTAGAATAGAGTGCCCTCTATTTCTCTAAACTGAGGCATTAATAAAAAAAGAAAAGGGGTTCTCAAAATTATGGTTTGCTTCAAGTACTTGTATAATAATTGTTTAAAAAAATTATTTAAGCGATTTCATTTGTTTTTTTAACCATTAGACAATTAAAAATATATTTAAAATTATTAATTAATAATTTTTTAGTGAACAAATGGCTACGAAAAAAGATGTATTTGCAAAAAGATAAATAATTGGGAAATAATCGTTTTAAAAATTATTTATGCAATTGCATTTGTTTTTTATATCAAATAGACAATAAAAAATTGTTTTAAAAATTACTCAATTAAATAAATTTATTTTTATTGAAAATTGAGTATTAAAAATGCATTTAAGAATACAATTTAATAATTTTTAAGTGAACAACTGGCTAAGAAAAAGGATGCATTTGCAAAAAAGACAAGTACTCGTAGAATAATTGTTTAAAAAATAATTTATGCAATTACATCTGTCTTCATAGCCAGTAGACATTTAAAAATATGAATTAATAATTTTTAAGAATACAATTGGCTAAGAAGAAGGATGCATTTGCAAAAAAGACATGTACTTGTAAAGTAATTGTTTTAAAAATTATTCAATTAAATAAATTTATTTTTATTGAAAATTGAGTATTAAAATTGCATTTAAGAATACAATTTAATAATTTTTAAGAGAACAACTGGCTAAGAAAAAGGATGCATTTGCAAAAAAGACAAGTACTCGTGGAATAATTGTTGTAAAAATTATTTATGCAATTATATTTGTCTTCTTAGCCCTTGGTCATATAAAATTGCATTAAAAAATATAAATTAATAATTTTTAAGTGAACAACTGGCTAAAGAAAAAGATGTAACTGCAAACAAGACAAGTACTCGTAGAATAATTGTTTAAAAAATTATTTACGCAATTTTATTTGTTTTTTTGACCAATAGACAATTAAAAATATATTTGAAATTATTAATTAATAATTTTTAAGTGAACAAGTGGCTAAAGAAAAAGATGTAATTGCAAAAAAGACAAGTATTTGTAAAATAATTGTTTTAAATTTATTTTATTGCAATTACATTTGTCCATATAGCTAACAGACATGTAAAAATGCATATTAAATTATAAATTTTTATTTTCTAATGAACAATATAGACTAAATGAAAAAAGACAATTATTTATGTAATTACTTGTCTTTTTTGCAATTACATTTTTTTCTTTAGCCACTTGTTCACTTAAAAATTATTAAATTGTATTCTTAAATGCATTTTTAATACTCAATTTTCAATAAAAATAAATTTATTTAATTGAATAATTTTTAAAACAATTACTTTACAAATACATGTCTTTTTTGCAAATGCATCCTTCTTCTTAGCCAATTGTATTCTTAAAAATTATTAATTCATATTTTTAAATGTCTACTGGCTATGAAGACAGATGTAATTGCATAAATTATTTTTTAAACAATTATTCTACGAGTACTTGTCTTTTTTGCAAATACATCTTTTTTCGTAGCCATTTGTTCACTTAAAAATCATTAAATTGTATTCTTAAATGCATTTTTAATACTCAATTTTCAATAAAAATAAATTTATTTAATTGAATAATTTTTAAAACAATTACTTTACAAATACATGTCTTTTTTGCAAATGCATCCTTCTTCTTAGCCAATTGTATTCTTAAAAATTATTAATTCATATTTTTAAATGTCTACTGGCTATGAAGACAGATGTAATTGCATAAATTATTTTTTAAACAATTATTCTACGAGTACTTGTCTTTTTTGCAAATG